>JAMLFT010001525.1:0-30300 GCA_026544285.1 Pachyrhizus erosus
ATAGGCATTTAAAATAAAAGGTATAATTAAAAAAATAATAAGTACTACTTCAAATTTTTATTATAAATTTTAAATTAAAAGTGGTGTTTGATAATTTTTATAAGGTTTAATCTAAATTGTTTTTTTATTAATTATTTTTTTAAAAATATTTTGTATTAAAATTAGTTCTAGAATGATATAATAATAATAAAAAATAATTCATTAATATTTTTTAGTTTTGTTCAAAAAATATTTTAAAAAAATTAAGATAAATTTAATATTTTAAACTAAATTAATTAAATTTTTTAATCTTAATAAATTAGTTAATTTGATTTTATAATAAGGATTCAAGGTGATATTAAGCAAATAGAAAAAAATAAAAATAAAATTTTATAATTGATTTTGAATGAAATAAAAACTTGTTGGTTCAACTTTATCATGATTTTTTTGATTAAAATTGATTTGATTTTGGTAGCCAGACATTTTAAATTTGAGTCAATTAAGTATGACTAGACTCATCATAGTTCACGATGCTTTCACCATCAAATCAAAACAAGCATTGAGTGTCTAAAGACCAACCAAAAGTTCAAACACGAGTTTTTGGATACCAACTTGCTTATATGCATGTTTGGATATATTGGTGCATGTTTGGGGTTTTGTTCAAATTATTGTGGCACACGTTTGAATGTATTCCTAAAGCAGAAGGTTATGAATTTTTTGCAAATGTCATTTTAAGGTCACATAATGGTTACTCAAACATAACTTTATCCTTGCGTTAATGTGTAAAACCCTGTAAAATAGCAAAATAAATGTAAAGATTACACATTAGTTCTAAATTGACATGATAAGAAAACAAACATGTTATATGTCAAAAAATTTATCTTTAATCATTTTTGACACATGTCAAGTTTACCTTCAAAGATACATTTAAGTAAATGTGGAAATATGTAATTTTGGTATTTGATTAAGAATTTTTCAATAAGTTTTATCTTCAACTTATATTGAAATAAAAATAATGAACAAATTATTTCAACTTCAAATTCATTTTTAATTAAACTTAATTATGTCAAATCCAAGCAATCTATGTTTAAGTTAGGAAATGCATATCTAAATATGTATGTAATCTGTTTAACACAACTATTTAGTGAACTACATCAATTTTGAAAAAAAAAAATTTGTGTAAAACGAACAATTTATTTAAAGAATAAACTATCGATTTTATTCTTCAAGTATTGTCATTTCTCTTAAATAATTCTTAAAATAATGAAATTATATAAATAATTTTTAAAATATTAAATATCTACCAATTTAGTCTCTACTGATGTTTAATTGACATTGAAAACTAATTTAAAAGATTTTTTAATATTTGAGAGGCTATATGATATTATTATATGTAATCAATATTTACTTATATACTTTTTCTAACATTAGGAAGGAGAGTAATACTTTAAATAGTTTTAAAGGGGTGTCTGAACCTTTTATTGAAAACCCTGAAAGCATTATGAGTCTCATTTTTTAATAAACCAAAGTGCATTGTTGTAATGAATTGATTTGGCATACATGTGTTCCTTCCAAGTGACTGAGGAATAGAGTGATTGATGATCATATGATTGATCAACTTGGTCAAGTGGTCAAGTGGTCAAGGGGGATATCTTCACATCGCTTGGTGGGCCATAGATACATGCAACCCAGAAAAGGTGACGTGTCTTGTTCACAACCGCTTGATACATTGACCACTACACTAGAACACTGGAATCCACCCAATTCCATCTCCAAGAAATTGTAAACCACTGTAACTGGTGTGGGCCTAGGCCCATGGAAAAACTGGGTATGAGTTTTGCGCAAAGAAAGCATGGGCTTTGTTGCAGCCCTTTTTGGGATTGAACCACTTTAATCTCAGTTATTCAGGCATAAGCTCCATCACCCTTTCAGTTGATGCATCAAAACATGCATCACACCCTCTAAGTGACGGGTGTTTACGGAATTTATTATTCAACTTAATTAAATTTTAACAGAGTTGAATTTTTTAATTTTTTTATAAAATTTAATTAAAATCAACATACGTTTATTCAATAAATTGATTTAGATTTTATTAACGAGTCAAAATATTTAAATTTATTTATTATTTTTAAATTTTAATATTTTTTAAATATAAAATTTTATTAAAATATAACTAATTGTAAATAAGAAAATATGATGAGATATATATCTTCTGTTTAAGTTTTTTTTATAATAATATAAAAAGAGTAAAAGTAAAATAAATATTAATATATAAAATTCGTCCATGTAAAAAATTAAAAAAAATTAAAAAATTTCTCACAAAAAAAAAAGACTAAAGATATCTTAGATTGAATGTTTTCAATGTAATTATTAGTGTAGTTGTGATAAAAAAAAAATCAGAAAAGAAAATCTTAACATGTTAAACCTATAAACTTAGAAATCCTAATAAAAAGTCGTTGAAAGTAAAATTAAAGTGTGAATGAAGTCAAATGTGTCAATGTCTGGTATATTGTTACTTATGACTAATAAATTAATATTTTAATAATAATAATATTTTTTAATTTAAACATATACACATATAATTATATATACAAATATATATAAATAATAATAATAATAATTTTAATATTTATTTATTATTAATAAGTTTATAATTTGAGTCGATAGATCAATAAGTTTAGAAATAAAAATCTATAATTCAACTCATTTATCAACTAATTTGAATGAGTTAGGATGAATTTGACCTAAGCAGTCTAAAAATTCAATCAAAACTATTTGGATTGTTTGGGTGAATTTGAATTTGTGAATGACCCATACCTAGCAATATTTAAATATAAAAAAATCTAAAATAAAAATAAAAAACCGTTAAAAAACAAAAGTTCAACCAAATTGGTTTTTTTATTTGTTTTGATAATTTTATACTCAAATTGGTTTGATTCATTTTGTACTTTATATTTTTAAAATCAATTCAATTTGAACCAAATCATCATATTTTATAAACCCTAAACTCTAAACCAAATCACATATTCTTATAAAGTTATATATATTTTTTTATTATTAATGACGTTACACAATATTCACACATATTTTAATATTACTATCCTTTTGTAATTTTATTTTTTTAAAAAAGTAAAATCAAGTAAGAAAATATATTAGGAGTTATATATATATTTTTAAAATTATAGTTTATTATAAATAAAAAATATTTTCATTTTTACATGCTCAAAGTATCATTTTCTCAAACTTATTTATTTAATTATGCGTTATGCAAAAATAAATATATTATGAACAAATCATTGTGAGATTCTATTCAAAGTTTCAATTTCTTTAATGAAAACGAGTTATTTTTATGAGATATTAATAATATAATTATTATAAAATATAATATTTTGTTCTTCCATTTCTTATTATTATGTAAATATTAATATTAATTTTAATTATTGATTATGACTTAATTAATTATTAAAATTTATATTATATTAATTTTTTTAGTTAAATTAATCATTTAAAAAGAATATTAATAAAATTTAAAATATTTAAAATCATAAAACCGATCCAAACTAAATCGTAAAAAAATAATTTGGTTTGGTTGATATTTATTATTATGTTTAAATCGAATTATTTATAAATTTTATATTTGATTTGGATAATTTTTTTCACTAAAAATCAAACTAAACTACAATGCAAATATCCCTATTTATATCCATTAACACCTACTCAAAATAAATTAAACAATTCAATAACAAATAAGATCAACTATATATAACAATCAAGTCATTTTGCCATAACTTCCTGTTGTAAATTATAACATAATTAAAATAGATTATTATAATTAAGATTAATAAAAAAAATTTATTATTTATGCATGTTCATGATTTACTATTTTCACCTTTTATGCTTTTACAGTATACATTTTCATATTGTTTGTTTTTTACATATATCTTTAGGCATAAGTAATTTTGTTTAAGGCATATCCAACACTAAATATAAATATAAAAAATAAAAAATTTATTTTTTATTTTTATAATTTATTTTCTTAAATTTTTTTATTTTTCATTACTTAATATTAGAACTATTAAATTTTAAAAAATAAATAATAAAGATAAAAATAATTTTAAAAAATAATTTGATCCTTTCAAAATATATATTATAAAATATATTTTAAATTAAATTTTACTTTGCTTTCATTCTATTATTTAACTATTCAAAATATTAAAATTGATATATTATAATAATAAAATAAACTGATGTAATTTTATTTTTAATTTATCAGATTTATTCATATAAATGATCGGAATAAAAACAAAAATAAACTCTTGAGAATCCATCTAGTTGCATATAAGTGATGCATGTTAGAACATGATTGTGCTGGGTGAAGGCACACGTAATGCCTTTCTCATGCAGCCACCACTCAGAGAAGGAAACGTTGCAGAATGATGCTATGAATCATGCCCTATCAAAATCTCCATAGAAACTAACGAATCATGCCATTGCATGTCTTAGCTATATATATGACTATTGACTACTATCCATTGACTATTCTACAAACGAAACATGGAACATTTTTTGTATTCAATACCACACCGTCATTATTGACGTTGCGGAACATCACAATGATTCATAGAGTACATTATATCACAACAGCAATAATCCCGTGAACCAGTGAAGAAGAGAAACTATTTGAAGAAAAGGAGAAAAAAATAAAAGAATGTTACGCCTGATGTAATGAAAAAATGATAATTGTAAGAAGAAAGTGACAATGATTTTATATGATAAATGAGTAATGGTATATTTTTCTATTAATTTATAAAATAAAAAAATATATTTAATATTTTAAAATATATAAATGCATTCAATTTTTTATAACCTTTCTTACATTCATTTTGCCCCTTAATTTATCTACGTCGTTATACATTTTATTTTTTGTTATCTTTCTATTTTTCTCTCACATATGCATTTTTTTTTTTGTAAAAACAATATTCCTGTGTAAGTTTATAGCAACAAAAGAACACTGCATAATAATCTGAAACTCTACTAATACATATTAAAAAAATTACCAACTCCATGGATCAACAATATATAATGTTAAATATTTAAAATAATTTTTTTGTCTTCCTACAATGATCCTACACGATTCAAGATTACATTCAATAGAAGATATTTGTTGTATATATAAAAAACACAATCACAACTTAGTGAAATAAATAACAAATATTAATAAAAATGACACTTTTTAAAAATAACTTAATCACATTTTTATCTTTAAAGTATCACAATTGTGTCAGTTAGTTCTTTAGGTTTCAATTGTATTAATTAAATCCTTTAAGTATTGGAAATATATAATTTTAGTTTTTTAAATTTTTAATTATACAATTTTAGTTTTATAAATATCATAATCGTATGATTTTAATATTTGAGATATAATAATCTGTATAATTCTGATCTCACATATTTTATAATTGTGAAATTAAAATTAATTTTTTAGAGATTAAAGTTGCACAATTGTTATATTGATAAAACTAAAATTTCATAATTATAGTATTTGGTGAGTAAAATTAGATAATTACGATATTTAAAGAATTAAAACCACACAATTAAAATTTGAAGAATTAAAATTGCACCTTTACAATATTTGAAGAACTTAATTTATTTAATTAAAATTTGAAGAACTAAAATTATATAATTATAATATTTAAGAGACTAAAAGTATAATTAAACCTTTTAAAATAGTATTTGATTGTTGGTGCAAAAATACTTTTTTTAATTATTTATTTAGTAAAAAAAATTTAGAGAAACAAAAAAAAATGAAGATGTTAAAATCTCTCCTTTTATTTTTGTCTTTCAAATATTGAAAAGATTTGAAAGGAAGATATTTTGAGAAAGGAAAATTGAATCCATGTTGACATGTCCAAAGGGTAAACAACTAGCAAGAATAAAATCATCTTAACCTGTTATAATTAAAAAAGATAATCAAGAATCAATAATTAATTAATATAATTATTTAATAAATAATTAGTTCAATAATAATACTAGATCAATAAAGTAAGACCTATTATCTTAAGTCTATTAAAAATATCTGTAAATAAAAATAAGTATTAAAGATTAAAATTATTATTAATTATTTTATTAATCACATAATCATTATTTCTAATCTTTCACTATAAGTTAATTTAAACATTGAAATGTATTGTATCTTGCATTGATTCTAAAAAATAACTATGAAGTCTACTAAAAAAATTAACTTTATATCTTTTTATAGGTAATAATTAAATTGTCATTACATTATTTTTAAAATTCAACATTTTCTTATATTTGAAACCTTTGCACAAAGCTGCCTCGCAATTTCTTCTCTTACAAGTCCTTGCAGTCTCACTTCGTTACTACTATTCAGTCTAGGTACTCTAGATACAAAGTTTTGTTAGTACTTTATTCTATGTTCTTAAATGTAATACTACTTATGCAGTGTTTATACAATTTGTTAAATCTCACTTACAGTATATTTAAACTAGATTTATGAAATATATTCTTGAAATTGCCTTTATTTTAGTTGTCGTAAAAATTATTTTGATGCTTGTTTTTCATTGTGAATTTTTCTTTTGATTTATCTCTATTGTGAATTGAATCATTTGTTGTGTGTCATAGTTACATGCATTAGTTACATTGATCTATGTGTCATATGCCATTATATCAATCTTTATAATTGTTGGTGACCTGGCCCATGTTAGATTTGGTGATCAATTTTATTATAAATCTTGTTTTATTATTATTTTAAGAAATTAAATTAAAAATTTATTTATTTATTTTATTAGTAATAATGATATCATCAGTGATACTGTGAAGAGAAAAGATTATTAAAATATAAAATATAAAGTTTTTTTAATATACAAATATTGGAACACATCGCTACTCATAATATTTTATGAAAAATAAAAAATTTGAGATAAATTTGTTCAAATTTTAAGTAAAATCAAATTCATATTTAATTGGGGTTGGCATGGTTCACCATATCATGTTTTGAGTTTTTTTTTTCCAGCTAATCAGATCATTAGATTATTAGAAAAATAGAAAAAATATTATTATTTTTCAAATTTTTATTAAAAAAATTAATTTTAGATTAATGTAAGATAAAAATATTCCTTATTTTATAATAACTAATTATTTTTTTTTCAAAAATTCTTTATTTGATTTAATATTTTTTTTTATAATTATCACTTTATAAATATCATTAGTTTCTTTACTTAGAATATGATAAAAAAAATTTATATAATAAATATGGCCAAATTAAAACACTTTATGAGATCATAAGATTAAATTGAATAAAAAAAATATAAGTATTGAAGTTTAAAACGTATTAATATTAAGTCATTGGATTGATTTAGATTAAAAAAGATAAATTTAAAAATCAAACTAATTGATATAGTTCATATTTAAAATGAAAAGAATCAATCAATTAAACTAATTTCAACCAATTTAATTAGTTTAATTTAAATTGTCTCAAACACCAGGAAATTCTCAATATATAATAATGGAATAAAAAATTCATATAAATTTTTAATAGTGTATTTTAGAAGAGATAAGAAAAAAGAAAATAGAGAAGTATGACTTATGAGATAAAATAGGCGACAAAATCAAAGGAGATAGAAAAAAAATATAAATTATTATATAATTTTATTCACTTCCACTAAAATCTGTCATTACCAAACCCGTACTCTGACTTAATATCTAACAGAACCCTATAAACAAATAATACGTCACTTTACAACAAATTTGTCCCTGAATTATGTAAAACAAAAATAATTTGGATAATGTATATTCTTATTAGTTTACAAACCCTAAAAGCACACTAGTGCCATGCTATAATCATATCTCTATACAGATGTCACGCTTATTTTTATGAGGTATTGAAAAACTAACATACAATTGGTTACCATGTCTCTCTAGTGGCTAGCAAGTTTATCCCATCATCTCCTTTGGAAATTGAAGGATTTAATTGCAAAGGCAAATATAACTGCAAAGAATATGCAGAAACCAGCGACCATAACAGCAGTAACGCACAAGAAATCATGTCTGTACCCAAACACGTGTTTGAGTACCTGTCTTATAGTCATCAAGTTTCCATTAGAGAGCTTCACTACATGATTATCACCACCATACTGTGAAGTTAAGAGACCATACAGACTCCAGGCTACAGGGTTTGCCCAGTAATACCATCTCCACCAAATAGGGATTCTCTGAGAAATTAAAGAAGCAGAAAAAGTTATTAGATGTTTTAGTACACAAGTGGGTGTATTTCTCACTCCGCATCTAATAGCATGCCAATCAAAGTGTTAAGAGAATATCAAAGAATCAGTTGTCTAGGTATGCAATGCATTTCCATTCTATTCTACCTAAAAGTTGCATCTCTCAAGTTTCGCAAGCAGAATACAATTATAAAAAAAATAAACAAGCACTACAAATTTGAACATTTTCTGCAGTTATGGATCTTGTCTTGTTGCCATATGAAATTAAATTATTTGTTTTCCAGTGGAACTATTTTCTTGGATTAAAACAAAACACTAACACATGAATTAAATTGAGTCTCAGAATCACAGAAAACATCAATTTAATGGTTATTTTTACGAGTAAAATCCTTCAAAACTTTTCCGCATATTAGTTTAGTTGAATGATTTTACACCATTATAATACTGATAATAAATTTATGACTTAAAATAGTTCCGAAGTTATTGTTTATTGGGAGCAAATAGATGAATGCAGTCAATGACAAAAAATTGTCATTTGAGTAACCAATTTGATATTATTAATCATTAATTCGAATATTAAACTTGGTATTTTGAGAACTTTTCAAGGACAAAAGTCGGGATTAATTCATATTTACTAAAATGGATCTACTTTAAAAAAAAAAAAAGTTCTCTCCTTAATGCATTTCATGCTCCAGCGTTTTTTGTAACATCGATTCTTGAGAGCGACCTAAATAAACCGACACTCCAGAAAAAAAGCAATGAAGTATTAGTTTCCATACCTTGTGAGGAATCATAAAACCACTGAAAAGGTTCCACAACATATAAAACGGAGCAGCAATGATGGCAGCAACGTTATGATTTGGTGTGACAGCCGTTGTCATCATTCCATAGAAAGTAAAATATAACATCGTAAAATACATGAAGAATAAGTACCAACTGAACCTATCAAAAGTCCAGACAAAGGAACTCATGGAATAGAATATTGAAGAGTATATAATAGCCTGTGCGAACACATAAGGGAACTCAATCACAACCTGCATATTGTAGGATAACAAGTGAGTCAACTTAAGGAAACCTACTGTTTCCATGCACTAATTCTAAATGAATGTTATATCTGAAAAATACCTGAGCAAATGCAAATGATAAAGCCGAATACATCCCTGCAGCTCTTTCTCTATAAGAAACAAATCTTTCCACGGAAACAACAGGCTGAACAGCCGTGCCATTTGTTATACCAATGAAGAGGATCGCCGAATACATCGATCCCATTGCATTGAATAGATCTTTCTGCGTCTCCCTGGATAAATACTAGCATGATTGTTACATAAAGTCTGATGGTTAAAAAACAGAAAATACTTCAGATTCAGTGACAGCATATATAAACTAAAATTAGCATATCGATGCTGGACTAGAGTCTAATCCAGACTACAACTTAAACAATGTAAACTAATCTCCACGGCGTACTAACTTAAAAGTAATTCAATACGGTGATAGATGACTCTGTCAAGCTCATTTCTAGCAGGGCTTTCTCAATACATGTTTATAGACTTATGGGGCACATCATAGCCGTTAGTTTTTCTACCCGGAAAACGTAGCAGAGATGTACCAAATAATGAAACAAAATGGAAAGTGCATGGCTTCCCAAATTTGAAGCATTTGAAACAAAATGTTACTTGAAATTAAAGATCCATAGAAAAAAAGAAAAATTAAGAGAAAAGGACCTTTTAGCACCAAATCTCCAGCATATCGTCCCAAGCATCAATGAGATTATCACAGTGTAAAAAAAGCGAACCGCAGTGTACTGAGGGTTACGCCAGTAAGAAAGATTCTGCTTCCATAGACAAGTTAGGAACTGCTCAAAAGATGACCGACAATACTTGGTTGGAAAATGCAATTCTTTTGAATTACCACTTGGCTTGCTCAACCTTTCAACCAACTCTTGGTTATATCTGAAGAAAAACATGGTTATGTTCATATAAACCAAAAAATCGTGTACAAAATTTACCACCAAAAAATATACATACTGATATAAACTTGATCTTCGGTAGATTTCTGCAAAGTCCACTCCCAGCCTGGTTTCTTCAGCTGAAGAAGTAACCTCCAGCATCCACGTAGCAGGGTTATATCCAGACCTGATCTTTGGAACTCCTTCGATTGCCTACATAGATAATTGATATTATGAATAATTGAGGATTGCCTCGTCTCCATTCAACCACATACCACATGTTCAGTGAAAGCTAAGCTTGCATCAGCTGACCTCGAAATAACTGATCAGTTCACTAGATTTAGGGCCAAGTGGTCCAGCATAAATGAGCTCTCCTCCCCTTTTCATAAACAGAAGCTGTAAATACAATTAGGATTTCGTCATACTATTGAAAAGACAGCAAGTGTTAAAACAGAAATTCAAATAGAAATATAATATACGATGCTCTGTTCGAAACCACCAGTCATTTTCGAATTATAGACCGGATTAGGAAAACTGGAATATACAACAGCTGCGAGCATATATTACACGTACACAAACAAAATAGAAAGAAATTACGGTTTAACAACTGTATAATAATGTCAACAAAAAAGTAATTTGCCCCATGAGCCAGAAAGGATATTTGTCTATTGCTCATAAGCACAAATTCAAATATCCATGTTTAAAAGGAATGCTTGAGAAGCCCTCTCGTAAAGAGAATACCTCATCAAAGGATTCAAATATGTCTATGCTAGGCTGATGGATCGTGCACACAATTGTTCGCCCAGTATTTACTATATTCCTCACAGTTCTCATCACAATGGCTGCAGCCCGGGCATCCAATCCAGAAGTGGGTTCATCCATGAAGACTATAGATGGGTTGGCAACCAATTCCACTGCTATAGTCAACCTTTTTCGTTGTTCAGTTGACAGACCATCAATTCCAGGTAGACCCACTAGTGCTCCACTTAACGGAGTGAGCTCCACAAGCTCCATTATCTCCTCAACGAAGGCCTGGGAATCAAACTCTCCAGAAGTTATTTTTTTTATTTTTTTATTAACAGAATACCAACAGGTATTGCATGTCTATCCCTATAATATGCAAAAAGGCCATACTATATCTCACACCTTTTGTGTCTCCAAGTCAACATCCGAAGATAATCGAAGCCAAGCAGAGAACAGTAAGGATTCCCAGACAGTCAAACAAGGGGAATGTACGTCAGTTTGCTCACAGTAACCAGAAATTCTTGCAAAAGAGTCTTGCCTTTTGGGATAACCAGATATATATATATTCCCTTCTATGACTCCACCAGTTTTTCTTCCAGCTAATACATCCATTAGCGTCGTTTTTCCAGCACCACTTACTCCAACTAATGCTGTCAACACACCAGGCCTAAAGGCTCCAGTAACATTAACAAGCAGCTGAAGCCTGTTCTCTAATATCCCTTGTTGTTTCAATTCCTGAAGCAATAATAGAATAAAATAGCATTTCATGTAACCTTAAATTAAATTTTAGAAAATAAAAGGAATAATCCGTTTACGTACCAAAGGGACATCTACATAGTAATTGATATTGCTGAAAGCCATGGAAAGTGGTTGAAATGGAAGAACCATTCCTCTTTGCTTAAAATGCTTTCCTGGGAAAATATGACAATAAGATGAAATGTCACATTCCAGCTGTTTAGTAACGGTCAATTACCCCACACACACACATAATTAATAATTAACAAACCACTTGATGCCGAACGCTGCAAATACTCTCTCAACTCAACAACAACACTTTCACCTTTTCTTCTCTTTTCTCTTTCTTGCAGCTCATCCTTTGAAACTACAGCTTGTTGTCTTCCCAAGGCTGCAGCGAATATTAGAGAAATAAGATATCATAAAAACACGCCTCTCAACAAAAGTTCAATTTGGTCGATGAAGCACAGATGGCACCGCAACATTATAGACAAAGGACTTATATACAGAATGTGTCTTACGATTAAGGTAAGCCAAGAAGATTGTAAATAGAATGTTGAACAAAATTGTGTATCCAACCATTGCCCCAAGACCAATCCAATACCAATAGCTTTCTGCATACAAACTTCTCTCTTTTAATACTGCCTCCCCCAATGAATAGGTGCTCTGATTCCCTGCTTTCTGTGAAGAGATTAAATGGTGAGTACATTTTCGATGTAGTAAGGAAATTAACATTATCATCTGCATTTCCCAGATAGCAAAATATTTACAATGGTTCTGAATGTAACACGTGATTTTAATAGCAATGACGATTATACCTTATCCCAAGAATGTCCAAGGAACTCGTTCACAGAAGCTGAATTTTGTGCATACATCAAAGGAGAAATCCAAAAACCCCATATCCACCAAACAGGTATACGGTCTGCCCAAAAATTAGATATTTAGTCAGAAAAACTACTTTACCAAACCGAATTTAGAAACATGAAAATATAGCAATTCATGTTCGACCTCTTGAAATTATATATCCACCAAGAGCCATTACAACCAACATGGCGAAGGATCCAAAGGTATTGGATACTATCATATTCCGGCCCAAGGATCCTATCAAACGAAACAGACCTATAGACATCTGGTGCAGAAAGAAAAAAAGCAAGAACTGTCGCAAAAATCTGCAGATCCAGCAGTATACAAACTAGTCACTTAAGAGAAACTCTACGAATAAATGAAATTTGAAATCACTAAGTGAACATAAGAGTTACCTAGTAATTGCAGGATCATATCCACTTGCATAGTATGAGACCGCCACCCAGCATCCAGCTTCTATCAGGGAAGTTGGGATACTAAGGAACCAAGACGGGAGTGTATATGCCCAGCTAGGATAGAAGTGCAAGTCTCTGTGCTTGTAAAGAACTGGAAGCTTTGCAACTAACATTGACACCTCGGTAAAACCGTTGAAAAGAATAATAACCATAGAGAAGTACATTGCTCCAAGATATATGCCTCCATCGTCAATTGTATTACGGTGCATCGTTGTTCGGAAGAAAACACTCATTGTAATTAAGGCGACCAAAAGCAGCTGAAAATAGTAAATAAAAAGAGATTATAAGATGCCTAAACAATTTTCCACATGGTAAAAGAAACAAACGTTAAGCATGTTTTTACTTCTATATATATAAAAAATTTATTTTTAATTTTCTATTTTTAATAAATTATTTTTTATTTTATAAATATGTTAAAAATAAAATTAACTTTAAATAAATGATAAATTAATATATTAAAGAAAATAACTTAATCAAAATCAACATCATCTTGATTAAAATTAATATCAAATAATTAGAATCATTAATTAAATTTTTAATATTTTTTAAAATAATAAATAAAAAATTAATTATTAAGAATAAATAAAATAAAAATAAATTTTTTAATATTTATGAGAGTTATAAATATATTTAACCTAACAAAGAATTATCTAGTTTAAGAGACTACAAGAATTTTTCTTGAGGTGTTTTTTATCAGGAGAATTACTTTAAAACATGTATAAATCATTAACTCTTTTTTGCTTTAACAGTATATTTCTACGGTAGGAATACCTGAACAAATTTAAAAACATAAATAAATGAATTCCGCTTCATAAGAAGCTTCTGCCACTGGTAATTAGTCTTGAGAAGTTCGAGCCTTTTCGCGCCATAGCTAAGAGTTGCCAAGGCGGCTGGATGATTATGGCGTTTATCGAAAGGTGTGTTTAGTTCAGCAGACAAAATCCTTCCCTCACGATACAAGGAAAATGCTTCGGCGAACTTTCCAACAGGTACGTGTCGGTAAGGGCGATCGAGAACGGACCAGTACTGCTCTTGGTCCTTCTTAGACGTAACCTGTTCACAAGAATTTGAATTGTGAAGTGAACCGTCACTAAAATCAAGTATAGTATAAACATAAATTAATTTCGATACGGCTACTACTCACTTCTTGTAAGAAATCTGCTACATTTTTTCGCTCAGGGCAACTGAATCCCATTTGTTTGAAAAAATCAACAGCAGCTTCACGGGGCCCCTGATATACAATCTGTCCCTCACACAACAGAATAACATCATCAAACAATTCATAGGTCTCTGGAGCTGGTTGAAGAAGAGATACAATTGTGGTCGCATCAAGTGCACGGTTTGAATGCTTAAGATATCTGATAATTTGATAAGTAGTCGAACTATCAAGACCAGTTGATATCTCATCCATGAACAACACTCTCGCTGGACCAATTAATAATTCACCTGTTAATCACACATAAACTGATTAGCATATACCAAACATATCTAACGTGCTAGTACACAAGACAGTAATATCCATGTCCTTAACCTGTTGTAAGCCGCTTCTTTTGCCCCCCTGAGATGCCCTTGAGCATTTCATCTCCCACCAATGTGTCACCACATATGTCCAAACCTAATATCTTTGTGAGAAATATTTTAGTACTTGGGAGTTCGGAAGACCCAAAAATATGTTGAAATTTTGTGTTTTAATAATTGATGTCCACTGTTTTTGCAAAATAATTATATTAGGTATTTATTGTTAATTGATGTTATTTTATGTGATCAAATTAAAGAAGCACATTAGACTATTAAAAAAGGTGATATGAGTTTAAATACACAAATGTCAATGTTGATTTATTAGGAGATAACAAAAATTTAATAGGTTAACACACTATAAGAAAATTATAATTTTTAATATAAAGAGTTATCACAGTTTTTTTTTTCTTTTTATTTGAAGAGTTATAAAGATTGAGTAAGAACAATAATATCATTATTCTTATTCGTGATGGATTATCACAACGATCTTATAACAATTGTCAAAAAACGCTTAGATCAGGAACCAATTATAAATCCAAGTATTTTATCTAATTCTTAATAATTAAGCATGTTATAGATCTTACGACTATTAGTGAAATGTTCTAGGAAGGTTACAAGAAACATAAGTTAGAAGAAAGATTTATGTTTTTTAGTCCGAAAAAAAAAGAGAAGAGAAAAATTAGAAAGAAGATTGGATGATATCATAAAAAAATATTTCAAACTCAATAATATTTATAAAATTTTAGATTTTAACTGTGTTGAATAATGTTCTGTAATCTATGTATCTGACTTCATCTAATAAGATAAGACTTTATTGCTATTATCATTTTTATTCTATAACTTTGTCTAAAATTATTTCAAACTTGTGACTTGTTCAACAGTTTACCTTAGATCTAACTAGCCTAGAACAATTATGACTTATCTTTAATCTTCAATCTCTGCACAACTTGTGTTTCTACTTAAGTTTACATTATAGAAATCTCATATCTTGCTTTCATTTATTTCTTCAATTTTTTTTTGTACAATATTTATTTCTTCAATTTGTGCTCCTTTTTTGAATATTTTCATTTATTTATCGATACCCTTCTTTTAGCCGCTGTCTCTTTTTTGACAGTTTTTTTAAATGTTTTTTTTTTGCTAGTTTCACCTTTAGGGGTGCCTCAAGTTTTCCCTAAGGTATCAACTTTGATATTATATTAGAATTTGTGTGCGGATTCTTATTTAAAACTGTAAGAGTGAATTAATCGGCTTTTAGTTTGAGTGGTCTGTTTATCCAAAAATACTGTAACATTTTGGATTCATAAATCGCTTTCTTATATGTCCTTTATCTTATTTCTAACTCATCAACGTGAAACTTGTTCTTCGACACTCCATATGTACGGAACTTTATAGGATTCTCAATATGTCATTAGCCATCAGTCATTGGTATGGTATGTTTATTTTTTGTATGGGGTTTTGAAGTAAACTGATGATTGGAACTAAGTGAAACGCATCTTCAAAAAGAGGGGACAATTTTATAATTTTACAAAACAAAGTGAATCCACTTTACCAAGAATTATTATTTAATCTCTTCAAAGTATACTTACAACTCAAATTTTCGAAAAATGAGTGTTTTTAGCATATATTGGCTTTGCAGTAAAAAAAGAAGCATATATTGTGTTTGGGTAAAAATATGTTGGGAGATCGAGTATAACCAGTATTTTACCCGGCGTTGTAGGGCCTTTTCTATTTTTATTTTGAAAATATAAAAAATATTATAATATAAAACAAACTTAAATATGAATTTCATATCTCAAAAATAATCTTTTGATTTTTTAAAATTTTTTATTTTTTATTTTTATTATTTTATTTTTATTGTCAAATACTTTTTTATTTTAGTTCATATTGTCTTTTAGACAATAATATAAAAATGACATTAATAATTTAATAACTTGTCAAAAATATCAAGGTCACATATAATTTTTTTTTAATCAAATTTTATTTTTAAATTTTTTATTAATTAGTTTAATGTGATTATCTATTTTGGACATATAAAAATATAAAAACATATTTATTAAAAAATTATATATGATTATCAAATTCTTTAATAATATGATAAAACACTTTTATCAAAGTAATTGTTATAATATCATTTAATGTTATTACTTAATAACAATAATTAAAAAAAAATAAAATATTTTAAAAGATCAAAATAAAAATTAAATAACTAAAATAAAAAATATAACTATTATTTTTATGAACCAAATTGATATGTAAGTCTATAAAATAAAAGAATATTTTAATCATATATAAATTAAAAATCATAAAATTTTATAAATAAAATAATATACTGAAAATATAAAAAAAAAACAGAAATCAAGTAAAAATATCAATGGTTGATTAGTTGATACCTAAATTATGTGACAATTTTATAGCATGTTGTCCATTTATACGAAATTTTATACACGTTTTTTTTTCTTGTATTCATTGAATAAATTATTTTTATATTTCATATTTGTTTTTTTATTTTTATTTTATCATGCAATAATCTCTCTTACGTCAATTTTTGTTTATATTACTTTTTTTAGTAAAAGATACAATAAGTTTTTTTTTTTCATTTGATTAGTATTATTTGTATATTTTAATATCACCCATGTAATTTGAAGCACATTCAAATTAAAAAACAATTTGTCAAAGTTTTTTATTTAAAATTTTATCCTCATCAAAGGTTCGTTCACACTAATTTGGCTATAAGACTACTTGGGAGAACAAAAAAATGAATGCACAACCTTGTAAAAATTACATATATCTTTTAAATGGTTATTAAATTAAATTAATATAATTTTTTATCTATTTTTGTTATTCTCTTTCATAAATCTCATTCCTCTTTTTTACTGTATTCATTCCTACAGATATCTCTAACTAACATGAATTGTAAAATTACTTGGCTACATAATTCCTGTTTCAAAACATTCTTTCCTACCGATATATCTAATTAACATGAATTGTAAAATTACTTTGCTACATAAAGTTAAACATTGTATTTTTTTTTAATGTTATACGTGAAAGTTAATTAAAATGGTAATAAAAAAAATAGATAGTAGTAATTCAAAATTGTATTTAGTTTATATTGTTATAACTTGTCATGACTCAGTATATGAGAAACTGAATCGTGACAATAACATGATCCATACGCTAGCTTTAAGAATTTCGGCCTAATCCAAACTTATGGTAATCCACTGTTCAATTTTGGCGCGTAATCTAAGCTTATAATCCACCGAGCGAATTCCATTAATAAGAAAATATTTTAAAAAAATTTCCCAAGCCAAAAATATTTCATGACCTAAGGTAATAATGACAAGAAAATTCGTTGTGCATTCAAAAAAATTCATGTTAATTAATAACAGTACTTAGAGAATACCTTCATGATGTACTCCACCACAAGATTTGTTTCCTGTCCACCGAGAGCTAATGACTACAAAAAGAAACTAGAGTAGATTAATGTTGTATCCATGCATGAAGTTTATCAATTATACAAAAAGAAAATGATCAAGAGAAATGTTTTCCCTTAAAAGGGAAGCAAAAGAAAATGAAAAGGTACCTTCATGAATAGATCAAGATCTTCATCTGGTTTTATTCCAGCATTCTTTTCTCTTCTTGCAAGTTCCAGCAACATATCTGGTAAGAGTCCAAAATTTGACAGTTAGCATATAAAAGTGCAAATTAAATTTAAGTTAAGACGGTCACGTAAAAGCATACCAAATTTAAATCCAACTCCTTGACAACGACCAGCAAACTGGAGAGTTTCCCTCACGGTCATCTCTGCCACATGCCAATCCTGTTGACTGATATAAGCAGCAGTTCTCTGAGGAACAAACTCTTTCAGACTATGTCCATTGTATGTAATGTTCCCTGACATCTTCGAAGGGCATAAATACATACATGAGATGGGGAAAGAAACCAAGGTTTAAATCCAAAATGGTGCATAGCAAGTATCGGCCATTAGGTCAGTTATGCCATTTATATATGAACAAGTATGAATCAAAGAAAAGGGATTTATTTTTTTATCCAGTTGAGTATAATGAAAATAAAATTCCGTTAATAATATATTATAAAAAATATTTACTTACATTAATGACAAAGTCGACTTCAAAGATAAAATGAACAATGTCATTTGTCGACTTCAATAAAAAAATAAAATAATAAGTCAACAATAAACTTTACCTTCTACATCGCTTTTTCCATTATCAACTTACACCATACAAATAAATACTTTTCAAGTTACAAAATTATGTACAGAATTTTATTTTCATTATACCCTAACTGGGTAAACAAGCCAACCTTCAATAGGACGAATGCAATTTAATAAATCCTGCTATTTTGTATATGGAAACTGTTGCAGATAACTCCATTTAGAATGTTGAAAAGCCTCCAGAATATAACGTTGGATTTGTATCTTAAACGTTATTAAAATAGTTTTAATTTAAATTTAAACAAGTCAATTAGTAAATATAAGAATATTTTATTGAGTTGTTAGTAAATTAATTAATTTTAAATTTTATTATTCAATTATCAATTTTTCTAAAATCACGAAACATGACTTTTATTTCGTTATTTTTTTTATATTTAAATACAAGTTAGATTCAACAAAATAGAACACTACTACAATGCAAAATAAATTATATTATTTCTTTGTTAAATTATTCTTCCTTTATCATAAAACCAAAACCAACAAATTGGTATAAGAGTCTTCTTCTTAAGAAACCTATGAGATTAAGAGTGGGTCGTCAAGGACGAAGAAACTATCATTTCATTAATTTCTCCTCCAGTGTTTGATGGAGAAAATTATTAAATTCAGATCGTGAGAATGAAAACTTACCTAGAAGCACTAGATCTTTGCGAACCTGTACAAGAGAATTATGAAGTTATTCCTCTACTAGACAACCCCACAATAGCCCAGATAAAAAATTAGAAAGATAAAAAAACGAGGAAGTCAAAAGCAAAGACTTGTTTGCTACTATTTCATCTACTATCTTCACTCGAATCATGACATTGAAGTTATCAAAAGAGATATGACATTTTCTCAATAAGGAATATAAAGAAGATGTTAGGATCAAGGGGATCAAAGCTCTCAACTTAGTTAGGGAGTTTAAAATACAAAGGATGAAGGAGTGAAAGAGTATTCTAATCAACTTCTTAACATTGCAAATCGAGTTTGGTCAGGAGTTCAAAGACTCTAGAATTGTCTAGAAATTTCTAGTTACTTTTCTTGAAAGGTTTGAATTGACAATCTCTTCTTTAGAGAACTCTAAAGATTGTCAACTATTTTCTTGGCAGAAGTATTGAGTGTTGTACAAGTCCAAAAACAAAGAAGACTTATGAGACAAGAAAACAAAATTGAAGGAGCTTTGCAGTTTGAATCCACAATCTATTCCTTAGAGAACTCTAAAGATTTGTCAACTATTTTCTTGGCACAAGTGTTGAGTGTTTTACAAGTCCAAGAGCAAAGAAGACTTACGAGACAAGAAAACAAAACTGAAGGAGTTTTGCAAGCAAAGTTGCAGATCAACAAAAGAAAAGAAATGGAAGGTAGATATGGAAGAAAGTGAAAAAAGTAAAAAATAAAAAAATTCAAGATATCCATCATGTCAGCATTATGGAAAGGAATGTCACCCTCCATTTAGATGTTGTAGTGAGTGTAATCAAATGGGACATGAAACTATTATTTATAAAAACAAAAATCAACCACATGATGAAGAGACAAAGACTCCTAATCAAGAGGAGGATGATTACTTATTTTTTGTTCCATGTTTCTCTAGCGATGAATCAAATTAGAATTAACTTTGTACAATGTATAAAGTTCATTTCTGATGTGTTATATGTTCCTGAAATTGATAAGAATTTGTTGAGTGTTGGACAACTAGTTGAAAAAGGTTATTAAGTGTTGTTCAAAAATAAAATCTGCACAATTAAATATGCATATGGTAATAACATTTTTCAAGTAAAAATGATAGAAAAAAGTTTTGTTTTAAATCCATTAGAGGAGAAGCAAATTGTTTTTTCAATAAAAGAGGACATGATTGAATTGTGGAAAAAAAATTGAAGAAGAAGAAAAACAAATTGGTTCTAAAATAGCAACCCCAAGTCTTCTTCTAGTGGTGTTACTAAAGCAAAATCTATAGCTATTGTGTAGGAGCACACAAACAAGCAGATATTATTGAGGGAAAACAAAATAAAAGAAAATGTTGAGAAAAATGAGCATGATGAGAAGTGTGTAAAAACTCTAAATTTAGAGTTGAAGGCTGTTGAATCAAAGATAAAAAGTTATGGTGTAAAAATGTCATCATTAAATATTGAAATTAAATAGTTGATTGAGAAGTTGAAAGTTGAAAATACTAAAGCTCAATTATATAAGAGAGACATAAAAATATTTTAGAAAGAGAAGACTCATCTAGAATAAAAGATCAAATTGTTAATATCTTTACCAAGAGTTTACAACCTCCAAGATAAGAAGGAATGTTGGATATATATTTTAAATACTGTCAAAATAGTATTAATTTAAATTTGAATAAGTTAATAATAAAAATAAAAGTATTTTATTAAATTATCGATAGATTAATTAATTTTAAATTTTATTATT
Source organism: Pachyrhizus erosus (assembly GCA_026544285.1). Taxonomy (NCBI): domain Eukaryota; kingdom Viridiplantae; phylum Streptophyta; class Magnoliopsida; order Fabales; family Fabaceae; genus Pachyrhizus; species Pachyrhizus erosus. The sequence goes on from JAMLFT010001525.1 coordinate 21,100, forward strand.
TAATTATAAATAATAATTTCTAAAATTATAAAATATAATTTTATTTAATTATTTTTTTATATATTTAAATACAAATCAGATTTAATAAAATAAAATACTTTTGCCGTACAAAACAAAATTATATTATTTTTTACTAAATTATTCTTTCTTTGTCCAAAGACTAAAACTAGCATAGAATCTCCTTATTATTAGGACTTAAGAAGGTTGTTCTCATTAATTCCAATTTCCAAGTACCCTATTAGTTCATTCTCATGCGGGTACTTGGCATTAAGCTTATACAGCATGTATGGCAAGAATTTGCAACACTATTGGCAGAGTAGTTGGCCGTCCAGATATAAAGAAACCCCATTTTAATTTTGTTAATGTAATTGGAAAACTAACTAGTACCTGCAACCCAGGTCCTAGCCTACCGGCAAGAGCTAATAGTAGTGTTGTTTTTCCAGAGCTTGGCGGACCCAATAGCAACGTTAGCCTGCAAGAATAACAAAACCACAATCTATCAAATATATGCAAAAAATTACAATTAGGTTTTGAAAAAAAATAGAAAACTTATTAACATAGTATTTAATATGTGACAGCAATGTTTTTAACTAAATCAAATAAAAAATTACCATTAGGTTTTTTACCTATTAACGAATGCAATTAGGAAATTAAAATTGAAAAATATTAATCAATTTTGAATAAAATATAAGTATTAAAACAATCTTTTAGGAATCGATTTATTCGTTGTGCCAAAAGCGAAAAATGGATTCGTAAAATTTAGGATTTTATCCATGTATAATTACTTTGAGTGAGAGTAGTAGTTGAATGAAAAAAGTCAACCTTGTGCAGCTAACGCTAGGTTGAACTTATGCCGCAGCAGTCAACAAGAAAAGGAAAAAGGCTACGTTAAACCTACCGTTGTGACTTGAACCCGGCATTTGCCTAATGTGTAGTTAATATATGAACATGCAAACTCTTTATCACACTCATTTTTTCTTCTCAACCTCTATTTTCACATTATATTATTTATTTATTGTAGTTCTCTCTTTGTTTTATCCTTTTCTTTTTGTGTCTATTAACATACCAGTTAAAGTATAATATGAATCGAGCTAAAGTGAGTTAGTTATCAAAAAAATTCAGGTTTAATATTTTTTTTTAAAAATAAGTTATTTAAATTTGACTCACTTATTTAAGATATTTAATTGAAAATTTGAGCTTGACTTGATTGAAAAAAAATTAATAATATTTTTTAAACTCAGTTATTACTTAATATTTTTTCTTTTTTATAAAAGTTTTTTTAAGATCATTTTTAACTTTATTAATTAAATATGTAATAAAAGATTTTAATACTGAATAACAACTTAAAAATAAGACATGTGTTCAACATTATATATGACATTTTTAATAATTTACAAATAATAATTATTTTTGTGAAAATATCAGTTATTGAAATGTTTTTTAAATGTTAAAATTATAATTATTTTGAAATGGAAAGAGCGTAATATAACAAATTTATATAATTAAAAAATTTTCTATAATATGTATATTAATAAACAAGTTATTTGTGAGATATTAACATTGAGTTCCGAAATTGACTCGTTTAATCCATCAGTTAGCTCATTTGCTTATTTAATTAACCAAATGATTTTAATCCACCATTTAACGGGTGAAATTCAAATAATTAACAGATAGATAAACTCATTTTCATAAATGAGTGTCATGAATAATTTTTCTTTTTTTCTAATAAAGTAACATTATTTTTAAACACTGACCTTGAAGGTCTAATAATCCCACTGATGTCTGCTAGAATTGTCAATTTGCTTCTCTTCCTTCTGTTTATCCGCAATTGTCTTAAAAGAGCCTGAGCACAGAAATACATGTGATATTAGAACAATGTACAAAAAAAGTATATTATAATCCCAATCAAAGAAGGAAATAAAAGGAAAAATGAAAGCACCTCAGTCATATTGCAAATGAAATTGGGAATGGTAGGCAGAGCTCTGCTACCGACATGCACATAAGTCTCAACAGTCAAGTTCTGAAATCGAACTTCGATCTTCGGAAACTCCAAACCTACTCTGCAGAGACCAGCATCGAGTAAAACACATTCAATAAAATTAACCACCTACATTTTCTTCCTGACGCAAAAAGAAAGAAAAAAGTTTATTTAAAGCTAATGTAAAAGTGAAAAACCGAGACGAAGCAACAATCTAAGAGAATAGAGTAATAATAAGCGAAGAACAAACACCAATATTTGCAACTTCAAATAAATGCTCAGAACTTTTTCCAACAGAGGAAACGTAATTGGCGCAATTACTCAAACTAGAGAAAAGAGAGGAAGAGAAAGAGAGAAATTACGCGTCAAATCGGCTTCTGACGCGGTGGAAGAACCTCTCGGTGTCATTGTCGACACAGTCAACGAGCCTTTCAAGAAGAAGGCGCTGCTCCTGCGCATGGAGATCTCTGACGTCGATCTCCTTCATGTCGCCAATGAGGTTCTTGAAGATTCCCCGGCGCGCTCGTTTATAGGTCGGGAGCCTCTCGAGCGCCGCCCAGCGCAGCGCCTCCTCGTCTTCCCCTTCCTCCCTGAACGACGCCGATCTGGCGAAGGCGTTTTGGGCGGAGTTCCACATTGCGCCCTCCTCGGTCACCGCCACTAAAAATTTCTTTAAATAAAAAATGAAGAGTCTAAATGAGGTGAGTGTGATTGATTGGGGATGAAGCTGCACCGCTTCCACTAGTTATTTTTAGTGTTGGTTAGGTAGTTGAGACTTGAGAGTCCGCATTAATGGCCGCACCTTCTCTTTCTTCCACCCCCACACTGAGTTGGTGCCTTCGTTAAAGTGCTGCATAGTGTCTGCGTGCTGCTAGAGGACCTCATTTAATAGCCGCGGGAAAGACAAGCGCAAGGGTAATTAACAGTTTCCCCACGCGCTCCTTCTCCTACTCGCTCTACTTAGCGGACACATGTCAGAGGGCATCGTAGTCATTTGAGGATCCCGTTATAACAGCCCAACACAGTAATACTGCATACATACAGAATACTACTAGCAGTTACGTGACGTGATGACCAGTGTGCTGTGCAGCCAGTACTGTGCGAATATTGCTGACCTGGTCGGTTTATTTTTTGCAAAATGGTTATATAGTACGTCCATTTACTATCTTACCCTCGTTGTGGTGAAGATCGAACGGTGGCGCTAGCCAAAGCGTTTGGGCTTTTGCTCAAATCACTTTTACCTTTACTTATTGAAATTTATTTCTATCTTCCTATTTTGAGAATGAGAACGCAATAATCAAACTTATTTTTTTATTTTATGTAATTTTAATATATGAAAAAATGAGTTGTAACAAATAATAATAATAAATTATTAATATTTAAGATAAGTAAGTTATTTAATTTTCTTTTCAATCAAGGTTTTAACTTTAACTCGATAGAATGAAATATTTATAAAAGTATAAATTTTATGGATAAATTGAATTGAAGTTCAAAACACCTATTTATAAAATAATGTAAATTTTAAAGATTAATAGAATATAACTAAAATTTATAATGTGAATTGGTCAAATGAACTAAGTTTAACTATTAACTAAGATAAAATTAAAACTTGGTGTTTTCGTTTATAAAAAGAGTAAAATTTAGGAGACTTACATGTTAGATTTTAAAAAAATATATTTTTTATCAATTTATATGACGTTTTAAAAAAATTATATCAAATTTTATTATTTTATAAAATCAATGAAATATTAAATTTTTTCATAAAACATCCTTAATAAACATAATTAATATTGGATAATAAATAAAAAAAGTTTAATCAATTAAAAAATAAAAAATATATTATATTTTTTGTTGAAACTTATCATGTTAATTACAATTCTTAATACTTGTATTAAAATCTTACAGCATCATATAATTTTTTTTTAAAGAAAATATCATATTATTAAGAATTTTTTTCTCTTTCTTTTTTTTTTTTTTGTACCTTTATTGTTTTGAAGTCTTGGCACAACTTGTGTTTAAATTAGGATCTTCTTCATGAAACTTCTTCGACTATAGAAAAACTAGCATTTTTTAAGACAAAGAAAAGATTAGAATAAAATTATACAATTCCTTGAGTATGTTTTAGGTGTCATTTTTCAATTAAAATTTCAATGATTTTGTAAGATAAAGAATTGTATTAAAAATCATAATCAATTACTAAAATTTAATTCAATTATATTTTAAAAAATAACAAAAAAAAATTGATACTCCTAAGTTTTCTTTAAAAGTTTACTTCTCGAATCGTTTAAAGTGCATGAAATATTAGTTTAAATTTTTACAGTAATTAATTGACAATTACCTATTATTATTTATTAGTATATTATATAAAAAAAAATTGTATGACTTCTGTTACGTAATAGAACTAAATTTATTGTTTTCCTCACCTAAATAATTTTACTTTTTGTTAAAATTTTAATTAAATATTCTAATCAATATAGCATCATACTATTAAATATTCAATATATAACTCAACACTCACAGTCAATACTACAACCGTCTCTTTATGAATAATTTCAAATTTAGATTTATTAATTAGATCTTTGTGCAATCAATGTTGGTTGTTCACAAATTCAGTCTTGCACTAAATTAATTATGTAATTTCAAAATTCATTTATTATAAGAAAATTCAGACCATAGCTCATGTCATAATATACATGTAATCAATGTTTGCAATCAATGTTTGTATTTGTCGTATTAATGTGATGAACAAGTATATGACTTAATATAAAAAAAATAAACACCACAGTTATATTCTAAACTTCATTCACAATTTCTAAATTTAAATATAACGTAATCGAATTTTGAATACCAAACTTTCTCTATATTCATAGGTAAACCAATCAGTTAATAAATTATGAAAAAAATTAATTCGTGTATAATTATTTAATCAGTCGTGATTTTGAATTTAGAACTATCATTCAGTTAATATAATTAAAATTTAAATAAATTATATCATGAAAATATAATTTGTAATAAATATTGTGATGAAAAATAAAAATAATCTGACATGTAATGTGTTGAAAGTTGTCCAAACTGATAATTTTTTAAAGAAAATCATTGGAATATAATAATGATGAGTAAAATCAAATCCGTAGATACTTGTGTAAATAATAAAGAAAATTGTACAATTGTTATATCTCATAATCTAATTTGTATAATTAAAATTTACAAATTAATATCATATATTTATAATATTTGAAGGATCTAATTAATATAATTAAAATTAAAAAATTAAAATCTTATAATTATAATATATAGGAAGATAAAAATACTATTAAGCATTGTTTGTTTTGTTGATAAATAATTCTAAATGATTTTTTTGAATTTTTTCTATTAAAAATTTTAAGATTAAAAAATGTTAACCAATAAACATACACACTTGAACTATTTAAACTAATTTATGTACCCACATAATATAGATAAAATATCACATTAAATATTGTTTGTTTACCTTTGACTATAAGAATGAATAAACAATTTTGATTCTACCATCCGAATTAATTTTGTATTGTCTTATTAATTAGATACTAGACCTTTTTTCTATATAGTTAATATAAAAATGGATTCCATAGAAACCCTAGGAGGTGTGATAGCTTTTTTTTTTGAAGTTTTGATATTTTAAATAATATTAAAAATTTGAGAGACAAAAAAAAAATCAAGAGACAAAAAAAAATTATAATATTCTTAATCATAATATGTCATAACAAGCATCATTTTTAAATATTTTCATCATTCATTACACTATAAGATAATGATTTATAATTGTTCTAAAATTAGTTTGCAAGTTAAGCATGATAATTATTTGTGACAGAAATTAGACAACTCCACATCCTTATATTGAAAACAACCAAAAGTATCAGCCTTGTTTTAAGGTAATTTTTCTATTCATGTATTTAGAATACTTATTTTTTTATATTATACTAATTATTATTCATGTTGTATATATATAATTATATTGGTGTTATGGTACATGTGTATCTAATAGGGTTCTACTTTTAAATAAGTTGTTTTTTGCAAAAGAAAATTTTTCATAACACAAAATATCCTAACCATATATATGTGATTTCATATGTTATTCATATTTATTTATTATATTTGAAAAGGGACAACAAAATGATGTAAAAGTATTCTCAAGTGTTTTAAGTCTTAAAAATAATTTTTCAAAGTCGTATTGGAGGTATTTTTAATATTAATATATATTTTTAACTTTTTTACGTTTTTGTATCATTGTATTGTTTATTTTACAAATTAATTTTATTTAGTTGATTCTAAATTTTTAAATATTCATAGTTATCTTGTCTCATAACATAGACAAAAATATTATCTACATAATTTTTGTGATAGAAAACGACTACACGATAAATAAGAGTTATTCAATCATAGATATTTTTTATTGAGAAATATCATTAAAAAATATCAAAAAAATATTAAAAAATAAGGTGTCTAATTTTGAAGTTGATGTCAAAATATCTTTATAAAAACAAAAGACTAATTCTTATTATTTGTTGTGATATATATAATTTTATCATAATATACCATAATAATTATTCACTTTTTAACCATTATATTCAAGAAGAGTTAGTTATAAATAAACAAAGTTTAAAGATTGACTAGGAATATGTTAATATGAATGTTAATTAAATTATTGAAATGACATTCAGTTAACAAACTAATGTAAATTAAATATAGAAAAGTTACCATAGGTCAAGAAAGGATTGTTATGATTGTTGTCTTTTAAAATGTGTGGTACTAATTATATTTATATTTGTTTTGTTTGGGACTTAACTAGAATGGTAGTTGTATTTTTATTTATTTATTTATTTGTATGAATAAATATTATTGAAGATATATATTATAAATTTATCAATTCATTTTTTTTTTTAAACTTGTATCAAAATCATTTCATGAATTTTAATTAAAAATAGTTAAATCAATCATATTTTCCACATTTTTATTTTTTAAAAATAGAAAACAAATACTAAAATCAAACATATTTTCTAAAATTTTGAAAATGAAAATTATTTTCAGAAAATTAAACTGAAAATAAAAAACATTTTCTAAACCAAACGGACCTAAGTTTTTCGAAGATTGCGTCAACTGTAAATTTCTTCGCAGTGGTTTTATGTTAGACTTCAGGTTGGAGCGTTCCAATTTTTACCACAAAATCTTGCGAGACAGGAATGGCCAGACTAATAATAGACTCGCAATTTGTTTAGACTTTTGTGCTCATGGGAGGTTTGAGTGGTTTGACAAACCAGGCAAATGATTTCTACTCAAAGCTTGTTAGGAAGCAAAACACAGGAAATTGTGTGATACATACATACATACAGTTTATTATTGATTATATTTATTTAGACATTATTCTTTTAAACAGTGTGATTTTATTTAAGCAATTCAGTTTCCTCTTTTTTCTCACCAAAAAATAAAATAGTGTGTGTAGATCTAATTGTCGTACGTCCAAAAAAGTTTGGTAGCTTTTTATTTAATCTTCCTCTGTTTTGCAAGGGAGTATGGTCACCCACTTGAAAAGAGCGTCTTTCTAAATTGAAAAAAGCGTCTTTCTAAATCGAAAAAAGCTTGTCCATGGTAAGTATATTACTTATGAGTTATGATAAATGCAGAGATGGCCCTTGTTCCTTGAGTTGGGCATCTGTTGTGGACTATTGAGAGATGTATTAGGTCTACTAGCTTCTGGATTTCCGAGAAATTAAAGAATGCAAGAAACTTCTTGTTGTCGCAAAGACCGCACTGTACACTTTGAAAGGGATGGTTTAACCCTCTTTCCTTTTTCTAATCGCGATATCTTTTAAGTGACTAATCATAGGCTTCTCATAATACATTATCTCTACTTCTTAACCTTGTCATTAGCTTTTCTGTGCTAAATATTACCTTCATTTTATATTATTTGTTTCTCATTGTAATTTATATATATTTTTTTAAATTAATCTTACCACTTAATTATGATAAAATTACTTTCTCTGACAAAAATATCATTATTAATATATATATAACTATAAACTTACTTAATTGTCAGGGATTTTAATAAATGAGTGCAGTATTAAAAATAGTCATTTACTTTTTAATTTTTAAAATTTTAATAAATATGAACCATCAAAATATTTTTTTTTTTACATTATTAATCAATCAAAAACTATATATTCTTAATATCAAGGATGATGCTTAAGGTGACTAATAAAAAAATATTTAATAAAGAAAATTTAAATTTTTACATACAATAGCATTTGTAAAAAATTAATATTAAATTAGTATTCTTATAAATAAAAAATACATGACTATATTATATAAAAATAATAAGTTTAAATCAAATTTTTATTTTTATAAAATACATAATTTTTTATTTTAATTTTTTAATTTTTATAATTTTTTTAGTTTAATCCTTATTTTTGAATTTTGTTAAGTGTTAACATGATGAATAATGATTATTTTAAAAAGTTGAAAAAATACATAAAAAGACTAAAAGAACTAATTATTTTTTAATAAAAAATAGTCCTTTTATAAAAAGAAGCCACAACAATGGGCCAATGTGACATGCAAAGCGCAATATATAAGATTAACTAATGGACAAAATTAAAATAAAATTACGGGTCAAATATTTACTTTTTATATGTAATAAATAATAATATTTATTTTATATTAACATTATAATACCTACTTCTTTTTATTTTTTTCGTCCAGGGTTATTGCTATATCTCTAACAAATAAAGTATGTTATTAATATTGAAAAATATATAGATTTTTTTAATTCATAAAATTAATACAGTATTCATTATATTTATATATTCAATTTAGTTACGTATTATAAGTAAAATTAATCTTCAATCAAGTGGACTGAAAAATATTCGTAGTCTCTTAAATAAGATAAAAAATAATATTTTTTTAGAAGAAAAACATATAGGTATTCAAGCTATTCTTTCTAAATTTTCTATTTATTCCCATAATATAATTGCAATCCAAGAAATAACTCAATTGGATATTTATGATTAAGTTAATTAACTTTCTATTAATTCACTAAAAAAATTAACTTTCTATTAACAGTATATTTAGTAAAATTAATTTATAAATTTGTTGAAATTAATAAACTAATTGAAAAGTTAAAAATATATATTATTTATATCTCTTACTATAAAATTCTTTTAACTAATTCACATAATTTTAAAAAATTA
>JAMLFT010001526.1:0-30296 GCA_026544285.1 Pachyrhizus erosus
ATTTTTTATTAATTATATTTATAAAATTTATTAAATAAAAAAATTATTTTATTCCAACAAACCAACTAGTTATCATCCTATATATCTATCACGTATTTTTTCTTTAACAATTTAAAATAAAGTTATCGAAATGATAATATATATTACATTTTAAAATTTCAATAATAAAGTTGGGTGATAAAAGTCCAATTAAGCCTAAACATATATAAGAAGATCTGGATCCAAAAAATAGGTGGCAGTGGTTGTCAAAATAAATAAGAAGAGTAGTTGTTGGATGTAGATTTGTTTATTTTACTATCTCACTCTCTCTCCTCATCTGTCATCTGTCATATCGCCATAATTAAGCTTGTGCTTCACTTACTTAGCACCACCAACTCATAAAAACTTTGTCTTTTCTTGTTATCACGGGGTTACATACATACATATAACATACTCTCAAATACATTTTTAGTGGCTCATATTTTTTCTTTTTCAGTTTGGTTTTTAAATGTTTTAATTCGTCTCTTATATTAATTTTCTTTTGCTGTTAATTTATCATATTCATTTCATCAATTGCATGCTAAATTGGGAAAAATTATACATTAAATGAATGTTTATTTTGTCAGTTAAAATTAATTATGTTATTACAAAAAATAAACACTTTGAAATGAATATCTGCTATGTCAGTTAAACTTAATAATTAATAATATTATTACAAAAAAATAATAGAATAATTAATTTAATAAAACAAAAACATTTTGAAAGAATAAAGTAAACCTTTTTTAGAATTAAGAAATCAAACTAAAAAAAAAATGAAATGGGGGATTGTTTTATCCTCTATGATATATGATATATATGCAAGACTGGGTTTGAACCTCTGATTTTACGCTCTGTCATTCTGTCTTTAATAATCAAGAAACAAACAAATTATGCGACAAATTTTAAGGTGGATTTTAGTTGGAGATGCTAACTGGTTAAAAAAAAATGTTGACTTTACTTTCTCTGGAATCAAAGCTTGGATCCAATGCAAGGGATGAGACTAGGAAGAGTATAAAAGTTTATTTTATTTAAAAAGTTACAAATTTCGTCACTGTATGTATTAATATAGTCTACGAGCTCAATTGGGGACCAACTCATTCATGATTGTTGCATTAAAAAAACACTGTTTAGATATTTCATATTTTTTAGAAAAATAATCATTTATTTTTTAAAATTCTATTTAGAATTTGACAAAAATAATAATAACTTGGTTGAATCAAACATAATTAAACTAATTGAAATTGAGTTTGTTAGACCTACTTAAAAAATAAAAGCTCCCCTAACCTAACATATTATTTTATACAAGTTCAGTTGTATTTTTTTCTAATTTGTAATATTAAACTAAAACATGATATACTTAACACTTTAAAATGAATCTCGGTGGATTTTAAGTGATGTATGTGAAGTTATGCAAATTCTAATTTAGTGTTATTATTCTACAAATACAAAAAATAGTATGTGTTAATAAATTTTATTTAAGTCTTAAATATAATTTTATTCTATGTAGGTTTCATTTTTTTAAATTTTATTTTTTGTAACTTTTTTGTTTATTCGTAGTTCCTGTAGATTTGTATTTTTTCAATTTTATTCTCTTTAAAATTTCATTTTTTCGGTTTTAGTTCATGTAAATTTACATTTTAAGAATTAAATTAGAAAAAAGCAAATATATAGAAAATAAAAATAACAATAATTATAAAAGTTAAAATTAAAAAATTCAAATTTATAGAAATTAAATTAATATTTAACTCTTTATTTAATAAAATTAAATTATTCTGATAAACATGATGAATCCATAAACACCTTCATAAATATAGGAATATATATTATCGAACATCATATTATTAATTTATAGTGAGATTTAAATTTGTGAATGTAAAAAATATGATTGAAAGAAAAAAAATTATTATACTTAAGTGATTAGTTAATTTTTTTATAGATATTAATCTTGGATAAAGTCAGGAAATATATTGGACTAATAATAAAAAATATTATTAATTTATACTAATATCAGTAAATAACTCTTTTTTCTACAGTGAGGGTTAAACTATTACTGCAGACAGCTAGGAACCTCTCGTTGGATAAAGTATTTATGTTTAAATAAAATTTCATTCCTATGAAGAACATGGCTATTTAATAAATTAGTAATTTAATAAACATATTTCCCCATTGCCAGTGTTTAGAATTTATGTGCCCCAATCAATCATATTAGCAACACTTTTTAAAAAAGAAAATAATATATGTATTGATGGCATAAATAATATTTATGTTATTATTTTATTATATTTAATAAATTTATTCATTTTTATATAATTATCTTAAAAAATATATTAAATAATAACTTTTAATCGATGGATATATAATACTATAATTTTATACCGATACTCTTTCAATAATACTCCGTATAGTAAGAGTAAAGACAAATAAGGAACTAAACAAATTTTTAAAGCATTTAAGTCTTTTCCATTATATTCCGTTGATTTTCTTGTAATATAGGGACACACTTTGACTATTATTTATGAGCAGTTTAAATTTCAATGGAGAGACTCCATTTGACTTTTTATCATTTTTCATATTACGACAAATTAATAAACAAATAAATAGCACGTGGTTGTTTTCTTTGAATAACCAATCACTAATTCAAAGAGTTTGACTAAGATGCAATCTTAATCTAACCCTAATGGCTTTATATAAGAAATGACTTAATCATATTAAGAAATCATTTCACCTTATCAAACAAAAAGTGTGTCATATTTTTTAAATTAGAATAATAAGTGGTTTGTAAAATTCTTGAATGAGATCAAAAAAATCATTCGAATAAATAAAGAAATAAACACACATTTATTAATGCCAAAATCACATAATTTTATGTCTATTATTTTTTCCTGTACTATAAGTGAAGGTTGACAAAATATGACATGAATGAACTTTATTTTCATGCCAATCATTTTGCTGTTTGATAATACATAAAGTTCATGCAAGAAATTAAGTTAAATAAACTAAATAGATAATTCTGATGACTTTTTCTTTCTATTTGGATATATACAAAAATTTTGTTATTTTTCTCTCTTATTTTAAACACTTCACCGTTCTGCTTTTGATAGATTGATATATGTTTTACGTTAATTTATTTAGATATAAACAAGTCTATAAATGATAGGGAATTACTAACTAATATTCTAATATAGTATCTTTCTTTTTCTCTTCAACTTTTAAGATTATTGGTAGCTAATTTGTGAATATCATATTATTTGAATTTAAACTTTAATAGATAAAATGAGGTTCTAAAGATTTAACATGTGTTCAGCCAAACATTAATAATGCACGTAAGATAAAAAAAAAAATCACTTCCAATTGAGTAAATAAATTTTTTTTTAGTTACTCTCAATAGCTTTATGTTTGATACATAAACAAACAAATTGTGAGCGCGTGATTGGCTTAACATTGAAAAATTGATTTTGAATTTAAAATTAATTTTGGATAAATTTTTACATGTTTGATTTTGTATTAAAAAAATTAGAAATAATTATGAGTTTAAAATTAAATTTGAATTGAAATAATTTTAAATAACTTTTACTTTAAATTTTATATTGAATTTTATTTTTAACTTAATTTTATAATAACAATATTCAAACATAAATCACGTTACTTTAAAAACAAATTTATAAAATTAATTTTATTCCAAACAAATTTTAACAACTTCATCTAAACACATCATTAATCCATGAATGTTTAAATTTCGCTAAAACTTTTTTTGTTCAAGTATCAAATTATATAGTAAGTAGTAGGGATTCAACTAGTCATTGATAATGCAAATAGTCACAAAAAATTGGACCTTGAAGGTAAGTTTGGAAGTTGGGTTTTACAAGGGAAGGATAAAATTTTAATTTCTAATAAATATTCTTCAATTTAATCATTTTTTAGGATAGAAATAAAATGACAGGTTATTGTGTAAACTTAATGTTTTAATCTTTTGTTTATTTTTTTATAAACATTATACAATTCTTTTAATTTAAAAATAAAATGTTTGTCCTTCGTTTTTTCTGTTTCAAAATCCAATTACCAATAATGTCTTAATAAATCCATTTACATTATTTAAAATGGACCATCTTTAAGAAGAGAGAAATATAATTTTAAAAATAATAGGAGAAGAATGTGTAAGGTAATTATATAAGTATCATTTAGAAAAAGGAAGTGTAATTTTCTGTTTTTTGTTATTATAAATTAGTTTATTTTATAGGGTCTCTTTTAATTTATCACTTAATTTGCAATAATTATGCAATGTAAATACTATTTATCTGGAAAATGACATTTGTTTCATATAAAAAATGCATTTTTATTATCAGATAGAAAGATTAAAGTATTTATTTTATTTATAAGAATCAAAAGCTAAAGTATAAAGAAGTATTAAAAGAATAACTTAATAATAAATACCATTTCTTACATTATTTTTAATTAAATGAGTTATACTCCTTTAATAGATATAGAGATTAAAGTATAGAAAAATACTAAGAAGAACAAGGTAGTAATATAACAAAAAAGTTATACCTAAGTTAGCAAAGGAGCATGGCAAAAAGAACTAACCGAAAAAAAGAAAACCTACTTAACAAGTCAAAAACTGGAATGTGTTAATGAGAATTGACATGCAGTGTAGTGAATGAATGATTCAAATAAATGTGATGGCACTCCATGCATGTGAGGCATCAACAATTTCCATGGCTCTAATAAAGACATCTACCGGCCTTAGTTTACCCATCAAACAAGAGTAGGGAATGAAGGGAACGAACACTTAAGATGGAAAGGAATAGGAAGAAGAAGAAAAAGAAAGCAAAGTGGAACTTTTCCTAATATTTTTCTTTTTTCCTTTTTAATTATAACCCACCACTCTAAAGGAATTAACACTGTATATAGATGGATATAGAGGAAAAAAAATAGTGATGAGACTGCTAGGAAAGAAATGTATGATATTAATTATTTGAGTGATGTTAAATAACAGGAGAGACTAAAAAAATTTAAATATAAAATTTTTAATAATTCCTATACTCTATTCAATCAAATAAGTTACTTTTTTAATAACATAAAGTTTATTATGAGAAAAAAACTTCTTCTAAGAAGAAATTTAAGAGTAAAAATAAAAAAAAAATGTTTTTTTCAATATTATCATTTTTAATTTGAAATTCATGGTATGAAACATTTATTATAAGAGTGAAATGATCTTTATACGTAATTTTTCTTCATTTCTTTACTTATCTTAGTAATGAGTGAGAAATAATTTTCAAATTTGTCTTACTTCTATTCATTTAAAATTGAATCCATAGTTTTTTTATAGTATACTATTAGTTTATTACAATCCAAAATGGTTAATTTAAAAAGGATTTTTTTAAAATAATAAAAAGAGTTATATTATTCATGTAATAACTCATAATATTTTATACGATAACATTTTCTGTTTTTATTTCTCTCATTCATGCCATTTATCATGTTTCATGTTTCCCTTTTTTTTTTTTCTTTTTCTCTCTAATTATACTTTTTTTTAATTTTTTTTATAAAATCCAATTACGTATTAGAATTAAAGAATTAATTAACATATTTAATAATATTAAATCTATCTTGAATTTATATATTTTTTAAAATTACTCTCAATATTAACAATACGTGCTTTTATTATTTTTAATCTTTTAATTTGAATTCTTATAATCTCTTTTATCATTAATATGTTTATTGTTTCAAAATTTTATTCACCATAATGTAAGTATTCAAAGTAAGTTCTTGAAATACCTTTATACAAGATAAAATTAGACTTCCAAAAGCTTAATGTATTAATGCATTTGACTTATTATTTATTAAATTTTAAAAAATAATTTATAATTAAGGGTATTTTATAAAAATATAATTGATGAAAAAAATATATAGATTAAATCTTATAAAATAAATCAAACTTAATTTTTAATTTGGATATTATAAATAAAATAAAGAAATAATATTTTTTAATAACATGCTAAAAATATAAAATATTTATTAGTTTTATTAAGAATTAATTTTCTTTAATTTTTTTCTATTTACAAAATTAGTACTCAAAATCTTATTGAAAACATTCAAATTTGATTGTACTTGTACCAATATATTTTTGGTTCTCTAATTATATAATTTGTTACATAAATATAAATTATTTTATAAATAACATTCTTCTAAGAAAGAAGAAGTAAACATAACATGGAGAGTGGAAGAAAACCATAAAATTACTTTCTTTCCCATATCATGTGCTCTTGCTATTTTCTGATAGTACTTTTGATCATGGCCGTTTAAGGAGTTATCATACAGTATCATAGTCCTAGTAGTACGTGTGCATTGCTCTCTGACTTTTCACTTTCTCTCTCCGGTTTAAGTCAAGAGCAAGAAAAGAAGTCACTGTGCGTTATGCATTGCTCTGCTGTCCACTCCACTCTTTAATCCTGCTACCTTTTTGTTTCCTCTTTGGCTCTTTGCTTTTTTATTTATATTTATCTCCAACTTTGGCATAAATAATAAAAGAAAAAGAGTTCACTTTCCTGAATCTCGAGCCTTTCTCACTTTAATTTTGAACTCCTTAATGAAGCATGTGTCTTCTCCGCTTGTAGCTTCTATTGTAACCTCAACCTCAAAATGTCCTTCAATTTCATGCAATTTCTCTGGGTTGTTAAGCTTCCATGCTCCAATCTAAAGTTACACAGGTTCAGATTCTCCATGCTTTGTTAAGGACTTGAGAATCTGAAGCATAGCACAAGGCAGCAACTTGCTTAGCTTCTTCAGTATGAATGCATCTTGGCCTGTGGTTTAAGTTCTCAGCTGTTCCATGAATCCTTGTGCTTACTCTTTGCTTCCTTTCAGGTGATTACTCATTGAAAAATCTTGCCTTTCCCTGTCCCTGCATGCCAACTTGTGCTAGTAACTTAGCTTGCAGATCTGGGGTGTTTTGTTTCAGTGGTTTTCATGAATGCTCACTTCTGGGCTTCAAATTCCCAAATGGGTTCCACATTGTGGGTTTGGTTTCTAAGGATATGTTTCAAAGGGGATTTTGGGGTTTCTTTCTGGTGCTAGTGCTTGGTGTTTTTCTACTTGATGTGAAGTGCTGTTTCATAATGATTGGAACAATTGGGGGGTTTTGTTTTTATTTTATGAAAGATGTTTTGTTTTTAGTTGTTGTTTTGATGAAAATTTGGTTGTTGAACAACTTTGACTGATAGTGTTCTTTTAATTTCCTTCCTAATACATTAAATGTGGTATGTGAACATAATTTGGGTTCTTAACTCATTCATTCTATTCAATGTAGAAATTCTTCTGGTAGTTCCCCTTCCGTGTAGGAAAAAAAATGCACGAAGGAAACTTACATTGGTTACTGGTTGGCAAGAAAATATGTTTGAGAATTAACTGCAGAAATGTTAGTTCTAGTTATAAAGTCACAAGAAAGCTAAAATTACCTACTCCAACGACTTAATTTGACAGTAAATGTTGTTTTTGAGTTCTTTTACTTTCCTCTTCAGCTAAAGTCTTAAGATTCTTTTTCTTTCGGTGTTCATCTTCTCGGCTTTGTGCTTGGACCTTTTATAGAAAAGTTTCTTTCTCTCAAAAATGGTTAATTTTTCATACTTATAGGAGGAATTGGTCATTTGATAGACCAAACATTTTCCTTTTCCTTCCTGACCAAGTTGTCTTACCATATTCTTTTTGATACTCATCTTCTTCACTGCTTATTTCTCTTTCTAATTGATTTGCAGCTATGATTTAGGTATGAACATGGTTTGTTTCAACTGTAACTTGAATATTCTCCTAGTTGGTATAGTTGTCGTTTGATATATTTTAATCTCCAGTTGTTGAAAGCTGAAAATGATGCAATTGTTTTCATTCAACTTCATGTAATATATATATATATATTTATTTTTTTCATTTTGTCACTTATCCTCTTAATTACTCTAAACAAGGATTGTGATTGATGTAGACAACCTGCTCCAAGACGCATGCTTTCATTAGGTTACAATTGTTCTGTTGTCAGTAATTGTTACTCTGCAAAGTTGAAGCTACATGAGGCATTTTCTAACTATTAAGTATGTTTCTGAATATTAAGTATTTTTTAACAACAAAAAGTTTATTCCTCCATTATATCTCTGATGGTAATGAAAATCTTACAGTGAGCAAAAAGGGATTGCAAAATTTATTCGGAGCTTGAACTGCCTATATGTTTCTTGGCTGATTCAGAGTGCCTTAATAACTAGAATTATTCTACAAATACCTTCAGACATGGTGTCATTATAATTGATATAGTGCTTAGTACTTGCTTCTTCATGCTACTGTATCCTCACTCTGATTTGTGGTCTTGGTGCGCAACCAGGAAAATATGAAGGATGGAAGAGGTTACTTTAAATTCAAGTGTCAATATCTTATACCTTACAACCAAAAAATTCTCCATGAAGTTATACACCCCTCAAGTGCATGGTTTCCTTTTCATGATTGTTATTCTTTGTCCTCTGGTTATTGCTGACTTAAGTTCTGACAAGCAAGCCCTTCTTGATTTTGCTGCTGCTGTCCCCCATCGCCGTAACCTTAAGTGGAATACAGCTACCTCAATCTGTACATCTTGGGTAGGCGTCACTTGCAATCCAAATGGCACTCGTGTTGTTTCTGTCCGGCTTCCTGGAATTGGACTAGTGGGCACCATCCCTGCCAATACCCTTGGGAAGATTGATTCACTCAGAAATATCAGCCTCCGTGCCAACCTACTCAGTGGAAGTCTTCCTCCTGATATTACTTCTCTTCCTTCTCTACAATATCTCTACCTTCAGCATAATAACCTTTCTGGCAACATACCTACCTCATTGTCCACCCGCCTCAATGTACTTGATTTGTCATACAATTCCTTCTTTGGTGCTATTCCGAAGACATTACAAAATTTAACACAATTAACTAGGTTGAACCTCCAGAACAACTCCCTATCTGGACCGATACCAAATCTCAATGTCACTAAGCTCAGGCACTTGAATTTAAGCTACAACCATTTGAATGGCTCTATCCCTGATGCTCTTCAGATTTTCCCAAATTCTTCCTTTGAGGGTAACTCATTATGTGGATTTCCTCTAAAGTCATGCTCTGCAGTTCCCCCACCTCCTCCATCATCAACTCCTGCCTCACCATCTACTCCTGCAAGACATAGCTCCAAAAGTAAACTGAGTAAGGCAGCTATCATTGCAATTGCAGTTGGTGGGGGTGTGCTATTGCTTTTAGTAGCTCTCATAATTGTTCTTTGCTGTTTAAAGAAAAAAGATGATGGAAGCCCTAGAGTAGTTAAAGGCAAGGGTCCCAGTGGTGGGAGAAGTGAGAAGCCAAAAGAAGAGTTTGGAAGTGGGGTGCAAGAACCTGAGAAAAACAAGTTGGTTTTCTTTGAGGGCAGTTCTTATAATTTTGATCTTGAGGATTTGCTGAGAGCTTCTGCTGAAGTTCTTGGAAAGGGTAGTTATGGTACTGCATATAAGGCTATATTGGAGGAGTCAACAACAGTTGTAGTGAAAAGGTTGAAGGAAGTTGTGGTAGGCAAAAGGGAATTTGAACAGCAAATGGAGATTGTGGGAAGGGTTGGACAGCACCCAAATGTTGTGCCACTTCGTGCTTATTATTATTCTAAGGATGAGAAGCTCTTGGTTTATGACTACATCCCAAGTGGCAATCTATCTACCCTCTTGCATGGTATGCATGTCTGTTTCTCCTAGTTTCAGATAAGGCTTTAAAACTTGTTTAAGTTTTCTGTTATTCTCTACCTGAGATTATACATTATTACGCAGGAGCTTTTACGTGCACATTGTGTTGAACATAATGATATTTGATTAGAAGGACAGGACCTACTATTGTTAAGTAGATGTAACATAATAATAATAATAATAATAATAATAATAATAATAATAATAATAATAATGGGTGCATCAATGACTGGCATTTCCATCGAATTTTAACATACTGTGACAATGAAAAGTAGAAATAAGTGAGACATTGCATCATTAAAAAATTAGACTATAAAGTGATGTATAAAGAATGGTAACACTTTTTTATCATTTCTTTGCTTTGAATATTATTTCGAGAAGCAATTGATGATTAGCTTATGGATAGACATTGGTGGACGTAAACTTCAAGTTATACATATTATGTATATCAGTATATATACCTCTGATCCGTTATATTTAGATTAAATTTATTTAAATTCATGTCTCTTTATTGCATTTGAACTCCTCATTTAAAGTTATCTTATCTGTTTTTGACTGACTTTATATAAGTAAAGTACACTAAATTTTGACTGATTTTAGTCTACATACTAAAACTGGTACAATGGTACATACATCATTAACCACTAGTTATGTGATAGAACACCAAATGATAAAGTAATAAAATACAATACTGATTCACCGAACACAAAAATCATATGTAATATGGCAATACACTTTCTTTCCTGGAGACAAAAGTTTCCTACACAGACTGTATTCTCTACCCAGGAACTGCAAACAATAAGTAGCTTGCCTAATTACACCCTACTATTAAACATAATCCTAATACATAACTGCCATTAGTTATTTTCTATGAATAACTGCCATCATGCAGTTTGTAATACAGAACTAATGCAGAATTACTAATACAAGTTATTTTATATCCCCATATACTCCTAATAATTACTGTCTCCATTCCATCAATGGATACTTCCTAATCCACTTGGATCTCAGTTCCCATCATTTTGTGTTGCCTGCACCTGAAAATGCACTTAGTTTCCGTGGTGTAGTCTGTCATAATCATCATATATAATGTGCTATGTATTTTGCCTCTTTACACTGGATTCCTTCTTTACTACAGTGAAAGCGGTAGAAAACTAGAAATATGGTCATATTTGAAAGAAATGAAATTTGTTATCATATGTTGGGGATTACTCTAATGTTTGAAGTCCTTCAGAATAATCTTATTTTCTATCTGTTGACGTAATTTACCGTCTTGTGGTATACATGTACCTGAGTCAGCTAGAGCACTTCACTTTCAGTTAAACCAGATCCAAATTTGATGACAGGTAATAGGGCAAGTGGAAGAACTCCATTAGATTGGAATTCTCGAATAAAAATCTCTGTTGGAATTGCCAGAGGAATTGCTCACTTACATTCTGTTGGTGGTCCAAAATTCACGCATGGAAATGTCAAATCCTCAAATGTCCTCCTCAACCAAGACAATGATGGCTGCATTTCTGACTTTGGCCTGACCCCCATTATGAATGTTCCTGCAACCCCTTCTAGAGCAGCTGGATATCGCGCGCCTGAGGTGATTGAAACGCGCAAGCACTCTCACAAGTCTGATGTGTACAGTTTTGGTGTCCTACTTCTAGAAATGCTTACTGGGAAAGCGCCACAACAGTCTCCGGGGCGCGATGACATGGTTGATCTCCCTAGGTGGGTCCAGTCTGTTGTCAGGGAAGAGTGGACAGCTGAGGTTTTTGATGTGGAGCTAATGAGGTACCAAAACATTGAAGAAGAAATGGTGCAAATGTTGCAAATTGCCATGGCCTGCGTGGCAAAGGTTCCGGATATGAGGCCTAGCATGGAGGAAGTGGTTAGAATGATTGAAGAGATCCGGCAATCCGACTCAGAAAACCGGCCATCTTCAGAAGAGAATAGGTCCAAGGAGGAATCAACTGCTCAAACTCCATAATTAAATCTGCCCCTTATTCTTGTGTTCCAAGCAAATTGATTTCTTGAACTTGTTTTTTCCAGGAAAGAACATTCAGTAGTATATAAGAATGCATGAAACAGTTCTCACAGATGGAATTACTTCTGTTATTTTATTCCCTAGGAAGGTTTATTTTCATTAATTCTTGTGTATTAACTTTGTGATTCAATTGATAATCTTCATTCAAGAACAATATATCCCTTTTAATTGTTGTTCTGCTTCTTGTGCTAGCAATGTGTATTTCTGAATCACCAGACCATGCCATGGCTGGGTAATGATATGATAAAAAAATACCCTCTTTTCTGTCTCTTGATCTTTCAGTGACAGTGTGGTCATATGCTTTATGGATAACGTGAGAGATTAAAATCTTTGACGATAGTGTTGATCTAGATGCTACCATGTGTTCTCCGATACAGTGATATATGCTAGATCAAATAAGTACTTATCGTAGCAAAATATTAATATTTGTAATTGATAATATTTGCTATTTTTCAATTAAAAACGCGTATACTTAGATAAAAAAGAGAGACACAGAGTACTCTACTTACATGTTGCAATAAAAAATGTATATTTAACCCCAAAAAATAACAATCAATGCAATTTTAAAACTAATAGGAAAGCATAGTTTTTTTAAAAAAAAGGTTATAGGTAAGCCATCAACAAATACAGGTTATAGTGTTGAGTTATTTAATTGATATTTTTAGTGAAATTTCTTATTTTAATTATATTATTTTTTTCTACAAGATTTGAATTTGATTATAAGAGACTTTATTTAAGACATACAAACTTAGTTGTATTAAGCATAGTTGATTCTGTTTATTTATTATTTATTTCATTTTATGAATTCTGATGGAAAACTCACACTTCAATCATTATAGCACGTAGGAGGCCTTCCTAAAATCTATTCACTATCATGTGATGAATCAGATAAGGTTTCCCACTTTTTTTTATTAGAATGAAGTTGCTTACAATAATGTAATGATCTGTATCTGAAACAAAAACAATTTTTTTCAGTGAAAATGCAAAACAGGGAATAGTACATTCGATAGAACCAAAACGCATTTACCTCGCGCTTTCCCACTGACATGCACAAACAGGTGTCTTACTCACAAATAGAAGTGTTAATAGCCTCTTATACTCTATTTTATATACATATACAGAGAGACAAAATAAATTCACAATAAATGTAAAACTCACACTCTATTAATTTAATTATTAAATTAGGTGATATAATTTTAATAATTATATATATATAATATTTAAATTTAATTAGAATACACTTACATTTTATATTATCATCTACTCATAATTTGTCATGTAAAATATTTTTTTTTTTAAATAAATCCACCACTTTATCTCAATATTGAGATCTATTTAAAAAATCAACTTTTTTTCATACAAACTTAATTAAGAGATTGGATTTTACTTGCTATCTGTTAACTATTATAGCATATTGATTCATGTACTGAGTTTGTTTACTTGTTCAGTTGTGCATGTCTAAAACAGAAAGTCAAGCAACTAGCTTCTGTAATAAAACAAAACTTAATCTTTAAGGGGCAAGATCACATGCAGAGGATCTGACTCCAAGAACATCAGAATATGCTTCAAGGTCTCCAAAATCCGCCTCATCCGTGTCATCTGCAAAGAGATTAGAAATGGCTTCAAGGCGTAGAAAATTAGCCTCAAGTGTATTATCATCTGCATGTGGTGTGGCACGCATTTCATGCAGAAAATCAGAAATGGAACGTACGTTAACAAGCAAGTAGCAGAAGAAGGCTGCAAGTGGAGCCAACTTGAAACTCATCTTCATCAAAGTGACCATGAAACACCCAACCAAGAAGTTAGAGACCCCAACTTCAAAGCCAAGTTGGAGTTGCCTCGACAAACTCATAGCCATCAAAGCAAATGCACCACTAGAAGTGAGGTTCATCATTCTTCCGTGTCCATTTACCTCCTTCTTCCCTTGTTCACTTTCACTTCGGTCTTCTAAACAAGACCATAATGAGGTAAGTGTTAAGACCACAAAAGTCACGTGTGCTTTACACATGATACTCTTCCCATATCTCCAGCAGCATCTTTTAATGAAGAGCATCAAGAGGGATAAGAGTGAGGATACGACGCCGTAGGCGACGATCTTGTGTGGGGTCCAGTGTCCGAACAAGTGATGAAATGAGGGGCTCATGGCGTAACAGATGAAACCAACTATGCTTGAGATGAAGCCAGTGAGTTTCCATAGTAAAGGGTGGATTAGGAGTTTTGATATTGAGTTTTGGAGAGCTTGAATATTAGTATTGCTCATTGTTATTCAGAGGAAGAATGGTGGGTTTAAATTCAAGACAAGACGAGTTAGAACATAATTGGGAGGAGCGTTTTATAAGAATGTGGACTTTGATACTTAATTTGGATAGAAAAAGATAAAGTGGATATGGGACATCCTCACCGAAAGGTTGGCCACCGTGCGGGACCGTCTTAACAGCATGAAAGGACTTGGAAAACTATTGGAAGATATCTTATTGTTAAATTATGGAGTCGCATTGAATAAGAGTGTGGTTAGAGTAGTTACTGTTTAAGTTTGGGAGGTATCAAGTTGTTCAAACAAAATCTAGACTTAATAACTCAGATATTTTGAATTTATATATACTTTAATTTTCTTTGTTTGGCTCAATGCGTGACTTGTATATTCTCTAACACTCTCCTTCAAATTCAACTGCATTGGTCTATTTATTTGTCCAATTGCGTGACTTGTATATTCTCTAACACTCTCCTTCAAAATCTCTTTGTTGCCTGGCTTATTTTTCATAATGAGTTTGTTTATAAATTATCTCAAACGCCATAAGTATGTTGTTCCTTTTTTTTGGTTTACCTTAGTTTTTGTTTCTTGAGTTTTAGAAACCCTATTTTTTCTTGAATCCGTACGAGCTATTAGATAGGTCATTGAGTTTTTACATCATGTTGAATTATGGAGTACAAGCTCAATAAAAAAATATGTGGTCGAAACTAGTTAGTGAGTGTTATGTTGTCCAAAAAGTGACACTTCCCAAAATTAAATACTAGCTAATTCATTCACACTCTACTATGTGGCCTGCACTCCTAATTTAACAAATTTTGACCAAAATGTTAAAAAATCGTGGGTACTCTAAAAAAAAAAAAAAAGAAATTGGAGGTATGACTATCCCAATTACAGGTCTTATCAAAAGCTTTACCATCTATTAGCAGGAATTTGCCTCTTCTTTCTCTCTTTTATTTTAGTTTATTTTGTGGATATTACTGTGTAAATATAATCTACTTTTTTATTATTACATGTTCGTGTACAAATTTCCAGTGCTGGAGTTGTCTGTTAATTGGAACTAAAATGCTTTATAACCCATTAGCTAGAAATGCATGCTGGCCTTGTTGAGAAAGATTAATCAGAATGATCAAGTTGTAGCCTTTTAGGTTGTTTACTCATTGTCATTGCCTTGACTTTAACAGCGTTTCGTTCAAAATTAAAGTTCAAGTGCATAGTGCATCAATAAATAGGGAAACTGTGAGTGGTATATGACTATATATCAATTTTAATAATGTCAACACTAAGTGAATAGAAACAAATTAAACAAATAGGTGCAGTCAGAAATAGCGGCCAGCGGTCAAGAGGAGGTCATGTAAAGCTTCTGGCAAAAGCTGATCATGAGCTTATCTGTAATGCATGATCATGTGACCTTTTGAGTATTCTAATAATATATTAACCAATAAAAATATCCACAATCATCGTATTCTTGGAAAGTTATTAGTAAATTATATAATGTCAATTTGTTATACAAAGATTTCAATGAGTGCTTCTTTTCCCACTAAAGAAAGTTCGTCGACTCTGATTTTTGCTGTCTGTGTGTTTGCTTTGCATTGCTGATATATTTTTAAGAAATAAAGTGACCTGGTTTTTGTTCTTTTTTAAATATAACCTTCCCTGTTTTCAATTTGACTTTTATAGCTTGATAGTGATGACACTGGTTCTGTTGTCTTGTAGTAGGGTGATGCCTTAATGGCTCTGTGGTTAACCTTAGCCAACATTGGTCAAATTCATTCTATCACATTGGTGTGTATCAAACATGGATCATGCAAATATTTCAAACCCAAAGCCAACTTTTTTGAAATGCTGGTAGTTTTTGGTTCATTATTATACCATAGTTTCTCATGTTGTTGGAAGTTGTATGGCTTGCATATGCAGTATGGTTCAGTCAGTTTAGATATTCTTTGACTTTTAAATTCTTGTGACAAGAAAATTTAAGGACGTCTCATTTCCAAAAGCATGATTGATATCTAAAATGATGGATCTATTAGAGGATAAAATATAGATATAATTGTTGATTAAAATTTAGTTGTTCTGCTGTTGGTGTTAGAACTTAGCAAAGTGTATTTCTGAATCACCAGATCATACCATGGCTAGGTAATGGTATGTTAAATAATGCCCTCTCTTTTGTCTATTGATCTTTCAATGACAGTGTGGGGGATATGTTAATATATGCTTTTTCTTGGTAATGATACGTGAATGTATGCTTTAAAAGGCATATTATTTATATGGATAACGTGAGACATTAAGATTCTTTGATTATAATCATTGCTTTGCTTGACATGGTCAAGCAGGCACAATCAACCTACGATTGATTATTTTTCACATAGAATAAAATTGATATATTTCATATACATCGATCCCCAAAAAGTTAACTGTCTATGGTCTTGTTCTAATAAGTATACTGAAGGGTTCTGTATGTTTATTTATACTCACTTGCTTTATTGTTCAAACAAAATATGTGGAAAGAAAATTGGAGCAAAGAATTTTGAACTGAACAATGTGGAATTGGTTGTCCAACTGCTCAGGGTGGACCAAGCATATAAGCGATGTATTTAAGTCCTTGTTTTAGGTCCTTTAGAGAAAGTTATTTACTGTTGATATTTATAAAACTCAAATATTAGCTGATTTAGTGGAATGGTAATTAAATTGTGTTTTTTCTTTTATCAATGAGGCTCAAACCTTATTAGAGGAAAAAACTACTTTTATATATAATTATATAAAGTTGTCTAGTAATTAGACAAGTGTAACTACCCATTTTATGCCAGCTTTTTCACCCTGTACTCACTCAGTATTATAGTTTTTTATATAATCCCTAATATTTTGTAACTTTAATGAATTTTTAAAAGAAATGGTCTTTAAGTTTGTTTTATGCCCAAAAATATGTTGGGTTGATCTGTCATTGCTGATATAATCCAGTTCTTGGTTTTTCAGTGGCATCTCATAAGGTTTGTTTTTTTCAGAAAGAAACACCCTTTTTCAGCTTGTGAAATTAGCTTCGGGCTAGCTAATTTTCATTGTAGATAGAATCATGGGATCCTTCTATGTTGCTTCATGGGGTTACAGAGTTTGTTCCATTATTTTTTTTTCTTGAAGTCAGAGTTTGTTCCATACGGTTGCTTTTACGTATAAAATGTGCTAATCAATGTTATCTGGAAGGCATCTAAAAAAGTAATAGCAGTTAAGTTGTTTATATTACACGAAGAGAATCAAAAGGTGATTAATTCAAACCTCAATATTGTTTTTTGAAAAAAAACTGAATAAATTAGTCAATTAGTTTAAGATTAGGTAGGATACTGAAGGCCATTTTATATCCACTAAAAAATATCTTTACAAAAAACCAATTTGAGTTAAAATTGTTAACTATAACCCTTTTGAAACATGATGAGTGTATATATATTTATAATAATAATAATAGGATTGGTTAAAAGTGTTAACTATAACCCTTTTGAAACATGATGTGTACATATCTTTATAACAATATAATAAAGAAGTATGAACAGGAAAATTGTAAAAAAAAAAATTATTTATTTTTAAATTTATAAATTTTTTAAATATAGCAATTATGATAATTATAATAAATATACTTTAATTTAAATAATTAAATTTATTATGATCAACACATATCTTTATAATAAAAGTAAATAAATTTGAGTAAAAAAATTATAATTGAGTTAAAATTTTAGAGAATTTTTTTTATCTATTTTTAATTCATAAATTTTTTTAACTATAGTAAATAAGATAATTTGAACAAGTATTTTATAATAATAAAAGTAAAAAAATTAAATTATAAATTCTTATGTAATTGAAAAAATATTTAGAGATTTTTTTATTTATTTATTTATTATCAATTTTAAGATAACAACTTATCAATATCATAACTTTTTAATAACTTATTATCTATTTCCTACATTTCCAAATATTCAATTACATCTTTTCTCAAAAATTTTAAACAATTATTAAGTATGAACCTTATAATAAAACTGTGCTGTGCTGTGCTGTGTTTGATTTAATAAATAATCTTTTGAACCATATAATTTAATATGCACTTCACTATATCAAATTCAACTTTAATTTAAAATTTACTTTACCATAGTAGATACATTTCAATTATTCAAATTTAAAATGATAATGTATATGATTATTATCAACATAGACTAATGAATAGTTTGTGTAACAAATAATACACAATTTTACAATAGGAATTGATACACAATTCTTGTATCATTCTTATAAATGTAAAAGAGCACAAAATGCTCATGCAGTATATCGGTTCATAATATGTTCCAAACTTGGACTAGGGATCGTTACAAAATCTTAGCATCAACTAAACCCATCTTTAGATCACTTCCAACAAAGGAGGACTCACTCTCTATGCAATTATTCAGTTAAATATCCACTGAAACCTGAATTGAGAAACTATCCAGCTTAACGTCCCCCATACTCTACTTAATTATCAGAAAATTCACTGAGATTTCATTTTAATCATTACCCACTCAGCATTGACAAAAAAAAAATCATCATAAAAGAACTTATAGAGAAAGGATAGCAATATAATAGGAGTATAAGGAAATCTCCTAATAAAAAAAAATTAAGACTACTGCATTGATGAAAATATAAATTAAAAAGATGATGGAAAATTGACAGGTCCAAATTATTCCTATTTCATTAATCTGAGTAATAAACGGAAATCAAGTTACTTGTGTATATAAAAAAGGGTGAGTTAACCAAGCTACTTCCTATAAACTGAAGAAAATGAGATCTCACCACAAAGGGAAATAAAGAAACTAAAAGAATAAGACATACCTCTTTCATTTCATCTTCATGAAAATTTTCTATTACGGCATGCTTGGCTCCTTTCTTTTTCTCTTTATTCACTTTCGCATCAGCTTGCTCCATAAAGGTTGGTGGAACAAAGGAGCTTTGGCCCCCATCATTTCTCATCAAGGAATTTCTTATAAGCTCTAATGATGCAGCAAGAGGTCTAGGAAGTTCCCGTTGAAGGACTTTCTTCTCTGGCTGTTCTAGCATACACATCTTCTTCAATCTTCTCCTCAGTTCTCTTCGGTGTCTTCTTCAATCCTCATTTTTGGGCTGTGGAAGGCATACTTCTTCTCATATCAGCCTGTCTCTGTTGCTCATGTTTAGTGCGTACTAATGATAGAGATAATAATAATTATAATAGTGATCACGGTGTTAATTATGGCAGTAAGTTAACTAATGGTGTTGATGAAGATAATAATAAAAATATTCATTGTCAAATAGTAAATTTGTATTTTTTAAAATTAAAAATTAAATTTAGATAAAAAAAAATTAGTTTTAAAAATAAATACAAAAATATTTTAAAATTAAATGAAAAATCATTTTATATTTTTGTCAAATATATTTTATTTTAAAAATTATATTTAAAAAAATAAAAACTTACATACCATCTCAAACAGATTTGTATTTTTTTAGCTTTCAATTATTAATTAGGAATTTTCAACTATTAATTAATTTTTCAGCAGCTTTTAATACTAATTTTGCCAAACATAATGTTTCAATTCCACAATTTAAGAGCAAATCAAATTTAAGAATTTTTTTATTTGAAATGAGGAAATACTGTTAAACAGTTAAATATATTCAACGTTTATGTATTTTCATTCTCATAATTTTGATTCGCAAACTTTAAAAACATGTGGAATAATCTCTCTTGACCTAAAAAAATAATAATTCTTAAAATGAGAAATTAAATTCATATATCTTTTAAATTTTAAAAACAAAATTTATCAGCATAAAAATATAATTTTTTAATTATGTTTAGCTAAAAATAAAAACTAAAACATATTTTTAATATTGTTTCATTGAAGAAATGAAAAATTAAAAGAAATAAAAATCACGGCATTTTACAGGTGAAAATCTAGTTTGATAAATAGGTCAAATGTTTTTAAAGTAAAGTCTAATTAAACTTATTTTTATACTAACAAATATGTCATATATTATATAAAAATTATAAAATGCATTAAAATGTAAAAAAAAAAAAATTATTTTTATGAATTTAAGATAAAATTAAATTTGTAAAGCTCATATTTTTTACCCTATCATTATATATGTACTAATAAGAGTATGATAGTCAAATATTCAAATTTAAATGGATTTAGCGATTCGATCAAACATCGAGCTGGGTTCGCGTGGCCAAATGGATAAGGTGCTCGCCTCCGGAGCGGAGATTAAAACTTATAAACAAATTAAAATTAACAAAGTCTTTTAAAAATTAATAATTATTATTGTACTAAAATATATTATTTTATTTTTCTCTTACTATCAATAAAAAAATTATTTAACATATGTTTTTATTATACTTTTTTATATTATCGATCAATAAAAATTATTTTTTAAATGACTTTTAATATGTTTATTATAATTTTAAATAAGTTAATATTAACTTGTTTAGAATTAGTATGCTTGTTAACTTATTTTAAAAAATTATTACAAAAGGTAAGCTTTTAAATATTGGACTTGGAAAATAGGTTAAATTTATGTATTGTTATATTTGGAAAATAGGAATGTCTTGACACATTTTACTCTCTAGAAGGGTTTGTTTAGTTTTTTTTTTGTTTACATTTAATATTTTAATAAATATTTATAAAATACTATCTTATTATTATTTTATTTTTAAATATTTGTTCCAAAATCATTTTTAATAATAGGAAATAATGTAAAAGTAAAAATAAGACAATGATTATTAATGAAAATAAAAATAATTAAATTAAAAAATTCCTCAAATCATACCCTGAGTCACTAATGGAGAAAAGGCCTTCGAAATTGATTTTTAAGAGTAGTTGCTGATGGTGTTAGCACTAATGTAAATGATGCCTTTTTACCGCTAACAAAATAACTTGCTATTAGCGTTTTTTAAAATAACTAACTGACAAATTTAATTTATCTCACATCTCATACTTTCACTATATATATATGCTCTCTTTCTATTGGTGCTTTGATGCGTAGTAATTACAGGAAAGGAAGGGTTGCATATAATTATTGGGAAAATTATGTACAAAATCATCATTTTACATAAGCGCAAGATATGTCTTAAAGAAAATTTAATTTACAAATTTTAAAAAATAGAAGACTCGGAACTTAGGAGTTACTACGATAAGATGAAACAATAATGCCACTCATTCTTCCAAAAAAAAAAAAATGTGAGTCATTGCTTGAAAACACACGTGACAAGTTAATTAAACTTCTCCGACAACTAAATACAAGTCAAAGTAAATTGTCACTTCATTCCTCCTAACTATACATAAATTTCTTCAGCACTTATTAAACTTCCCCCTTCACTAACATTTCTTTTTCTTTGAGTCATTAAATTTGCCCACAAACAAAGCTAAAGATTGTCAATAAAATCCCCATAGAAAGGGCAATAGACGCATACATATTTATTGTGCAATCTGCCTTATATTTTCACACCCTTGTGATGACTGTTCGTAAACATATTATGCCAAAATTCCATTTCTTCACTAATATCACTGTGAGAATTGTTGCTAATTATTTCTCCTGAAATATCAGACGAGACAGCGCCGTAAAATCCTAGAATAGGTGGATTTCTCCTCGAGAGTAAACTATCATTGGCAATGAATACTTTCCCAGTGACACTAGTAGTAGCACCCGAAGCTGTTTGTGCTACTTGTGGCATATTTGAAATCCCTATACTAGAAGCTGTTTGTGCCTCTTGCAAGGGATTAGAAGAGGTATTGATCATACTATGCACTTTGTTTCTCTCAAGCCTCTTCTTCAAATGGGTGTGCCAAAAATTCTTTATTTCGTTGTCAGTCCGTCCTGGTAATCTTGTCGCAATAGTAGCCCATCTGAGCATCAAGGTTCATTAAGAAATTAATTTCAGCAAGCACAATCACATCGCATATTAAACTACGTATAAAACATATGATACGATATCACCCCTCTAAAAAATTGTATGACTTATTATATGGCGTCTTTAAAGTTAGAGCAATACTATTACTAAAAAATTCTACAACAATCTCTATAAGATAAAATGAATCATGTGTTAAAAGAAAGTGCTATGGAGAATTTAACTAGGAATAACGTTTCTCTTACAGTTTATCTACCCCACCTATTTCCAAGAATTCCATGTAGTTTGAGGATGATCTCTTCTTCTTCCTTGCTGAATTTCCCTCGTTTAATATCTGGCCTTAAGTAATTTATCCAACGAAGTCTACAACTCTTACCACACCTTAACAAACCTAAACAAACATAATTTAAATAAGTCATCTATCAAAAAGAAAATAAAAAATAAAACCACAAAAAGCATTTGTTAAATTTGTTTTCGCTATAGTTGATTTATAACAATTAGGACACATGATAAACCCAACTGGGAAAAGAAGTTTAAGTTGCACACACCAGCTTGTTTTGGAAGAGCACGCCAGTTTCCATGGCCATATCGTTGAATATGAGAAATCAATATTTGATCTTCTTCCGGTGTCCAAGGTCCCTTCTTCAAGCCCATCTTCTCACAACAAGGAGTTCTCGCCATCGTCACTGCTCTGCACTATGGCTTTCAATTTCTCCACACAAACTTGGTAGCTCTAGCTCTTAATTTCAGGATAGGTAGCCATTGGGTTCTAATATCTCCATGCTAGTGAAAATGTAGATGCGGTCCAAATAAGCTGTGTAGTTTTCAAAAAAGTACTTGATACTATTCCTTTAATTGGTTTTCCTATTCCTGATTTTCTCTCTTAAAAGCACGCACATTTGAAATTTAAGAAAGGGTGATCTGATCACAAATTCACAACAGAGATGGGCCACCCGAAGAAATTCACTTGTAGACATAATTTTATATGGAACAAAGAACGACTTTATATAAAAACTTCTCACCTTCTTGGTTGCTTCTCTTCAATACTTGGGCTTCTGTATAGCCTAAAGAAATCATTCTTTTTGGTCCATTAGTCAAAAATAGTAGGCCACATGGGCAAAATCGACTCGTGCTTGTCTTACTACTGTTCTGCCGTCTCCTTCTATCATTCCCGTGAAGTGCTAGAATGTGCAGTCTTGTATGGTTCTAGGTTAAACCATGTACTCTATAATTGAATTTAGAATTTAGCATGTTATATTTTTATTTTCTTTGGCATTATATTTTCATTCCTCAATCTTTAGATATATATACTGTCGCTTGCTTCCATGCATCTTCATGATGTATATTTGATTTAGAAAGAGCATGAAAGACTACCTAGTACAAACTAATAAGTTTTTCACATGATATATAACTTCATGTTATACGTACAATTTAAATAGGTAAAATCTTGTTAAAATCTATTGAGCTTTGTTTTATATGTTTTATGTTTATCTTTCTGTTTATATAATTGATTACATGATAATCTAAATAAGATGCAATTGTTAATTTTAATTCGTATAATAAGAAAAAGATTTTTAAATTTTATGACTTTCACATATATTCTATGATAAAATTTAAGTACATATCTCTATTTATGATGAAGTCAATAATGAGATATGAAAATGTTTGATATGTTGAAGATTTAATATTCTTTGTGAACCTTTTGATTTTTATTCCTTTGATTTTTCTTTTCTCTCTATTTCAGAACTGATGATTTATGAGAAACAGAACCCCTATTTATAGTTAGGTATAAGACCAAGAGGTTTTAATAACCATCGGTAATCAACTTTCATCAAGTTAGTTATAATAACTGTCAATAACAAATTTTCATTAGATTGGTAACAACCTCAACTTCTCCTTAGTTTATTTATTTATTAAACTAAAAAATGAGTTATGTATATCAAACTACATAAGACATATTTTCTTACATTCTCCGACTTGGCTCATGTGTCATTAACTCATTCATGGTTTAATAAACATAACCATTATAATGTGCATTAAGCATTTCATTCATAACATAATTTATCATAGTTAAGAATGAAACTAACATGAGTCATGGCGATCTTACGTCAATTTATCAACATAGTCCCTTCCATGTACCATATAGTCAATCTCATCCATAACATGACCATAAATGAGAAGTACATAATTGGTCTAACGATAATGTCTTTGTTGAAGACGAAACCTTTTATCATTATTTCAAAACATAAATGTATACAAACTCGAAAAATAGGAAAATTTAGAAATGCATTCATTAAAGAGCTCAAAGTATCAAATAAGATAATGTGATCATAATTTATAGTAATGTTTATTTGGCAACAATGCCCATACTTTCAACATGATTATTAAATGTTTTAGGTCGTAACCTTTTCGTTAATGGATCAATAATTATAAGATTGGTGTTAATGTGTTTTATTGACACTCCTTGTTTTTGAACCTCTTCTTTAATAGCAAAGTATTTCAATTCCATATGCTTAGCACCTTTAGAATACTTGTCATTTTTAGAATAAAAGACTGCTGCAGAATTATCACAATAAATTTTTAGTGGCTTAGAGATATTGTCAACTATTCCAAACCTTGAAATAAAGTTCTTCAACCATTTACCCTGAACCATAGCCTTAAAGCATGCCACGAACTCAACTTCCATGGTAGAGGTAGCAATTACTGACTACTTTGCACTTTTCCATGATATCGCTCCACTGGCTAAAAGATACAAATAACAAAATGTGAACTTTCTTGTATCTACACAACTAGCAAAGTATGAATCTGAATATCCAATAACTCTAAGGTTTGAAGACTTCCTATAAGTAAGCATGTGATTTTTCATTCCTTGTAAGTACCATAAAACTTTCTTTGTAGCTTTCTAATGATCCAATCGTGGATTACTTTGATATCTTCCTAGCATACCAACTACAAAACTAATATCTAGTTTGGTACATGTTTGAGCATACATCAAACTCCCAACAATAGATGCGTACAAAATTTCTTCCATCTGTTTTACTTCCAAATCACTTTTAGGACACTGCTTGAGACTAAATTTTTCTCCTTTCTAAATTGGAACGGATGATGCTGAACACTTTTCCATTTTGAATCTCTCTAAAACTTTATTAATATATGTTCTTTGAGATAAACCTAACAATCCTTGTGATCCCAAAATATTTCTATTCTGATCACTTAACTTTCCTCACCCATATCTTTCATTTTAAAGTTACTAGAAAGAAACTTCTTAGTCTCACTTAATAGACCAAGGTCATTAGTTGCAAGCAAGATGTCATCAACATATAGAACCAAGAAAATAAGCTTACTTCCACTAACCTTTAGATATATACACCAGTCAATAATGTTTTTCTTAAATTCAAAAGACATAATAGTATCATTGAATTTAAGATACCATTGACGGGAAGCTTGTTTTAGGTCATATATAGATTTCTTAAGTTTACACACCATGTGCTCTTTCCCTTTAATTGAAAAACCCATTGGTTGATCCATCTAAACATCTTCCTCTAAATTCCCATTTAGAAAGGTTGTTTTTACATCCATTTGGCGTAACTCTAAGTCATAATGAGCTACCAAAGTCATGATAATCTTGAGTGAATCTTTCTTAGAAATTGGTGAGAATGTTTTCTTATAATCAATGCCATCTTTTTGAGTAAAATCTTTAACAACAAGACGAACCTTGTGATGTTCAAGGTTGCTATGAGAGTCACGCTTGGTCTTAAAGATCCATTTACACCCCATTCTCTTGTAACCTTCGGGAAATTATACAAGGTCCCATACATTATTTTGTTCCATTGATTTAAGTTCTTCTTTCATGGCATCTAACCATTTATCAGCATTATCACAATTCATGGCTTGTGAAAAGGAAATTGGATCATTATCAATACTCAAGTCATTTTCTGACTCACGTAAATACACCACATAATCATAGGAGATAATAGACTTTCTTTCCCTTTGGGATCTTCTTAATGTTATTTCTTGTGGTGGTTCTATTATTAGCTCATTCTCAACCACGTGATTCATTACTTGTTGTTCTTCTTGATTATTATGCGGTTCAACAACAAAAGGAACAACAATTCTTAAAGTAGAAACACAATTAAAAGGAACTTGTACTTCAACTTCTTTAATCTCTACATTTTGTGAAGCTTTACTCTTACTGTCTCACCATTTTCAATGAACCGAGCATTTCCAGTTTCAACAATTCTTGTACTATGATTAGGACAATAAAATCTATACCCTTTTGATTTTTTTGGATAACCAATGAAATATCCACTAATTCTTCGTGCATCCAGTTTCTTTTCTTGTGGATTATATACTCTAATTTCTATTTGACAACCCCAAACATATAGGTGCCTTAAACTAGGTTTCCTTCTTTTCCACAACTCAAAGGGAGTCTTTGAAATTGCCTTACTAGGAACGTTATTTAACAAATACATGATAATTTTTAAAGCATACATCCACAATGCTATGGATAAAGATGTGTTACTCATCATAGTCCTAACCATATCCGTTAATGTACAATTACTCCTTTCCGATACACCATTTTGTTGTGGTATACCTGACATTATGTATTGAGCACAAATATCATGCTTTTATAGGAATCTAGCAAATGGACTTGGGTGTTGTCCAGTTTCATCATATCTTCGATAATACTTATCACCTCTATCAAACTTGACGATTTCATCTTTCTATCTAGCTGCCTTTCAACTTCATTAATGAAAATCTCTAAAGCATTTACTGCTTGAGATTTCTCATGTAGAAGATAGACATAACCATAACGCAAATAATCATCAATCAAGGTGATAAAGTATCTTTGTTTACTAAAAGAATTCACATCAAAGGGTCCACATATATCAGTGTGTATGATTTTCAAGGAGCTAGCTACTTCTTATGACTCCTTTCTTTGTGTGTTTTGTCTGCTTTCCTTTAATACAATCCACATAAATATTAAGGTAAGTGAAATTCAAATACGGAAGGATGTCATTCTTTATCAACATTTCCATTATTTCTTTGGAAATATGACCCAAACGTTTATGTCATAAGTAAGCAAAATGATCATTCACTAAACTACGTTTAAAGTCAACATTATGATGTAGAGTCATAAGTGTTTCAACATATAAATTATCAAGCTTTAATTTATATAAACTATTACAAAGTATACCAAATCCAACAATACATGTATACTTATATAAACTGAAACAACCATTACCAAATTTAAAAGAGTATCCAACAACATCAAGTTTAGATATAGAAACCAAATTCCTAGATATATTAAATGATTTCTAGTGTCTAGAAGTAAGCGATAAGTCCCGACACCTTCCACTAGAACTTTCGTTCTATTGCCCATGATGACAAATTTTTCATTTGGCCTTATGGTTTGGATCGTAAGGAATCCTTGCATTGATCTAGAAACATGAGTGGTACATCCAAAATCAATCCACCTTATGTGGAACTTTAGTTAAGTTTGATTTGAAACATACATAAGCAACAAGTTCACCTTTCTTTTCGAAACAAGTCTTATGCTTCAGACAATTTTTCTAAAAGTGTCCAACTTCCCCACAAAAGTGATATTTATTGGACAAATTTTTCTTCTGAATTTTTGAAGAGGACTCAACAACCTTTAATGGTTTTTCTCTCTTTCCATGTTTTCCTTCAATTTTCTTTTTAGCCCCTTGATGACTTACATAATGGATGGAAAGACTTCCTTGATTCTTGAGTCTAGTTTCCTCCTGAACTAACTATGCAATTCATGCACATTCCATTTTTCTTTCATGTGTTATAGTTCATTTGGAATGGACCATACTCAAACAATAACAAGTTCAAAATGAATTGCGCAAGAAAACTTTCATCATCCTCCATTCCTAGTGACTTCAGTCTTGCTGCAATATTTGTCATTTCAACAACATGTTCATGCATAGTATAAGAACCATCAAACTTTATGGTGGTCAAAGTACTCATTAATATCCTAGCAAGAGACTTATCAACAGTTTATGAGCGTTCTTCCACAAGATTCATAAATTCTTTAGCACTTTCAGTCTGGGAAAGCGCAAACTTAATGTTGTTTGCTATGCTCAATCGCATGAACATAAGACTGAGTTTGTTTGACCGTTCCCAAGCTTTATAATGGATTTTCTCTTCATTGCTACTAGCATCAGTTATAGTAACAGGATTATCAATTTGTAGTGCTAAATCAAGATCCAATACACCAAGATAAAATTGGACTTGTTCACACCAATAAAAAAAATTCAGCCCATTAAATATTGGAACAAATACAGCATGTGAGTGCAATAAAAGAGGGGTATGTACTACAATTATAACACATGTTTCAATTAATTCCTTGAGTAACATATAATTATATTTAGATAAACATTCAAAGTATATTGATGGTCTCTTTTGGGTGATACATGAATATACAATAACATAAATCATCTTTATATGACAATGATAAAAGCACTAACTAGAAATATTTGCTATCTTTGGATATATAAATACAACTAATGGTGCATTTACACTACCACAATCATGTCATTAAATTATAAGAACAATTAATTAATCTTTGGGTTAATCATCAAATGTCTTACAACAATGAACTTCAATTTACTCATATAGATCATCATTTAGCATTCATTTTATGAGTAATTGAAATAAAATTATTATGAATTTAGAATTATTAAATTTTTAAATTTGATCACTTTGGTGATTAACAAATCTCACATACAATAATTCCAAATTTTATTTTATTTTATTTTATTATTTATATATACATATATATATAAATTTATTTTTATCCAGAATAAACACAAGATGCAATCATTAATTCTAAAAATTAAAACTTGATATTCCATAAGCATTAATTGCATAATATATATATATCATAAAGCTAGCCATAATCATATTCTTGACAAGAAATTATATATACAATGGTATAGGTTAAACATAATCATTTCATATGTAAAGATATAATTAAATACTAAAATTTTTGTTTTCTGTTATGCAATCATGAGTGGGTCAATAGTGACATTTAATTAATTTTAATTATATACAATTTAATCAAATATATGCATAACCATTTCTGTAATGTAATGTTATTCATTAATACACCGAGACTAACATATTACAGAAGAAGCATGATTTCATTAATTCAATTCATATTTGAATTTTCAATTTCACAATATGTATTTTATATAATTGTGAGAACAATTATTATTCATGAAAAGTCATAGATTTCACAATCATTACTCTGATACCATATGTTAATTTAATTCGTATAATAAGAAAATAATATTTGAATTCTATAACTTTCACATATATTCTAAGATAAAATTTAAGTACATATCTTTATTCATGATCAAGTCAGTAACGAGATACGAGAAGATTTGATATATTAAAGATTTAATATTCTTCATGAACTTTTTGATTTTTATTTCTTTGATTTTTCTTTTCTCTCTATTTCAGAACTTCTCTAGTATGGTTTATAAAAAACAGAGTCCCTATTTATAGCTAGAAATATGATCAATAGATTATAATAACTATCAATAATTAATTTCCATCAAATTAGTTATAATAATTATCAATAACCAATTTTTATAAAATTAGTAACAACCTCAATTTTTTTAATTTATTTATTAATTAAACTAGAAAATGAATAACTATATCAATGTGTCATTATCCAACAAAATGTTCACTATGTTTCGTAAAGAATTGGTATTGCTTGTTTTCGCGATAAGTAAGGCTTGAGAAGTAAAATTCCAAAGTAGCTTACTTTTTTGGTCGCAATGTAGCTGATAGAAGACACCGGGTGTTAATCTACCGCTATTAAAAATTAAGATCTTCAAGCGAGACAAAATCTAATTATGGGGTAAGAAATTGTGTAGGAAAAAACGGGTCAAACTCCAAACATGTGTTTGAATACACTACACAGTATATTATTTTTCCGAAAAGTGTGTTTGAATAGCGTGAGAAATAGCCATATGTTAGAAACATGTAACACTGTCGGCATGTCAAACTAATGAAACATGTGACTAAGTAAGGTCTGAATAATCATTACTTTTACTGATTTTTTTTATAAAATCTGATTAATTCATTTATATAAATAAAAAATAATTAATTTAGTTAATAATATTAAATTTATATTATTTTATAATTATCTTTAATATTAAAGAATCGGAATCTTATAATTTTTATTGAAAAAATTCAAATTTTACTTCCACTAAAAATATATAAATAAAAATAATTATCATTTTATAAGTTAATTTTATAAAATTAAATTAAATTAAATTAAATTAAATTAAATTTAAATTTAAATTTTAAAAATATTTTATATTTTTAATCTTTGTCAAGATCGGAAGA
>JAMLFT010001527.1:0-30295 GCA_026544285.1 Pachyrhizus erosus
TTTTTTTAAGACAATAATATTTATTAAAAAAAATTATTTTAATATCTTATTAAAATTAAAAAAATAAATTATTTTTAAATATTAAAACTGTAATTATTTTTTCATAACAAAAAAATGTTTAGGGATAATTTTACATTAGAAACTAATTTATAGTTAATTTTTATGATAAAATTAAAATATAGTATTTTTTAAAAAATTTAAAAACTAAATTGATGAATATTCTTTTAAAAAAACTAAATTATCATCGTCTCACATTTAAAAATAAAAAATGTCATTTATCTTTGTTTAATTACTTATATTAGAAATCTAATAAATTTTTTTATACTATATTTGGCAATTGACATCTAAAAAGAGTAAACGAGATGGTATAATCAACAGATTTAACCCAAAAGAAAATATTTTATAAATTAAAAGAAAGTGAAATGCCAAGGAAGTTAATTTGAGGAATTGAAATAATGATTTAATTATAGAGTGAGAATTGATTGTGAAATAATTAGAAGTGAATGTGAGGAGCATAATTAAT
Source organism: Pachyrhizus erosus (assembly GCA_026544285.1). Taxonomy (NCBI): domain Eukaryota; kingdom Viridiplantae; phylum Streptophyta; class Magnoliopsida; order Fabales; family Fabaceae; genus Pachyrhizus; species Pachyrhizus erosus. The sequence goes on from JAMLFT010001527.1 coordinate 524, forward strand.
TTAGTTTGGTGTGAGTATTTTTAGTAAAGAAGACAGTGAGAAAATCTCTCGTCCAATATCGTAGTGAAATTGACATAAAGGAAGAATATAATTGGGGTAGGTATAGGCATTGGTAGCTCTAGTCCCTATTTAACACTCACCAGAGAGGGTCGCACAGTAAGAACCCTATGACACGCCTCACTCAACTACCTTTCTTTTTCACTTCCCCAAATTAACACCACCTTTTTTCTATTAAAACGCCGTCGTATTCTCCACGCCATAACACCACCACCTTCCCAATACTTGTTTTTTTATTTTTTGCTTTTGGACACTTGCTCTCTCTCTCTCTCTTTTCTTTTTCTTTTTTTTTTTAATTATTTAACTAATAAATAACATTTTTGGCGGGATCTTGGGAACCATTATGCATTCTGCATTGGCCTTTGGTCCAAAGCCTCACCTCTAAGAAAATGCCCGTTACAGGCACTCTTTCAAACAACAGCGACATTTACGAGCGTCCTACGTGTCAGCTTTTTGCCACACACCTGTCTCTTTCTGTCCCTATCCTTTTCGTTTTTTCATTCCGAAAATTATCTTAGTACATTCACCCTGGGTCCCACAGTATTTTTCAATTTTTACCCTCTCTTATGCTACAATAACAACACTTTCACCTCAGTTAAAAACCATACAAATAATAATAAAAAAACACTAATTTTTATTAAATACTAGTATTAAGTCTTTGATTGTTTTATTCCTGTTTCTCTCATAAGCTTCTGAACTTGAACTCGATATTGTAGATTGATTAACTAAATAACCTAAATGCAAATTGGGTGAAATGCAATCAATTGTCATTCTATGACTATCACAGCTAAAATGCACAAGTAATAGAATAGAGCATTGGAACAAGTAGATAGAAGAATGAAGAAATTTGAGATCAAAATGAACTTTTTTTTTTTTTTTATGAAAAATTAATATATATTTATATTTTTTTTTATGAGATTGAGAAAAGAGATTGATTGATTTCATCAGGTCCTATAGTCCTATTTTTTTTTTTTTTCAAATTTAGGACATGTTAACATGGACACTAGCAGTCTTGAAGGATTTACAGATAGGACAAATGTGGAGTGTAGACCCACACACTGTACACAAACAGAGATGCCGGCACGGCAAAATCAGCACGCACGACTCTTCCTTCCCGCAGTTTCTGCACAACCTTCCCATCATCCCATTACTACTCTCACCCTCATCCTTATCCTTATCCTTATCCTTCACCCCTGCGCACCCCGCTAACGTGCGCCACCCCACCTCTTTCTTCTCTTCATCCGTGCTCCCGCAGCAGGACTGGGCATCGTCCATAACCGCACCGCCGCACAAGGTGGCACCGCCGCCGTCATCGTCCACCACCATTCCGCCGCGCTGAGCCAAAACTTGCTCCAAATTAGACCTCAGAGCATTCGCCGTGGCTTCGTTGGTTTGCGCCAAGTCACGCCATATCTGATTCTCCATGCAGAGATTCTTCACTTTCTCTTCCAAGGCCCAATTCAGTTTTCCGATTTTCTCTATCTCTTCCTCCTTGGCCTTCAGCTTCTTCATCACTCCAACCTCAATCGCCTCAATAATTCTCCTCGCTTGCCTCTTCCTCTTCTCGTCAATCTCCATTCTCACCTTCTCCATCTGAAGAAATCACAAATAACAAAAATCAGAATTTAAAAAAAAAAAAACAAAAAAATTGATATATGAAATTATGAATGAATGAGACTTACGCGTTGCACGATTAATTGTTCGATGTCGAGTTGCTGCTGTTGGATCTGAAGAGAAACGTCTTGGCCGAGGAACGAGAAGGATTCGTTGTAACCGTAATTGTCTCGGGAACGCTTTCTCGACACGGGAGGAACAACGTTGTTGGTATTGTTGGTATTGTTGTTGTTGTTATACGTTAAACCGCTTTCAGATTTCACGGCGTTTCCGAGAGAATTGTAAACGGAGGACGGAAGAACTGTATCCGTAACGGCTCCAGATAACGGGAGAAACGAAGAATAACCCATCGGAGTGTTGTTATACATGTTCATATTCGCCTCAACAGAATTCATGACTTGGCTGAATTAAAAAAGAAAATCTAATAAAAAAAAAAAATCAAGTTGAGAAAGAAAAAAATGAGAAGAGATGTATATATACCGGTTGGTGATGAGTTGAGAGGGGAAGAGATTGAGATGGCGCGCTTCGACGGCCATGATGAAAGAGATTGAAATATGGTTTGATTATGTGAATGTGGGAATGTTATTTGATGAGAGAAGAGAGAGCAGTGTGGGAGAAGAGAAAAAAAAAATACCAAGTGTGGAAGGAAACGGAAGAGAATGGCATGCAAATAGAAATAGGTGTGGCAAGGCTGGATGGTGGGGTTTATTTGGGGTTTCCCTCGGTCCACACATAATTAATTGCTAAATTTAATATATTATTATTAATAAATGTGACCAAACCTTAAAAAATAAAATAAAATAAAAAAATAATAATAATAAAATAAAAGAGTTTGTTGAATTGGTGGAGTGTGAGAGGAGATCTTTTGTCTATATAATAATCGGGGGCAGCTAGACCAGACAGGAAGATGGAGATTTGATGTGGCAGGCTGTTATGGACATTTTTCTAAGGGTATTTTGGTAAAAGTATGAAAGAAAATTTAATTAAATATTTTCATGTGTGATGTGTTGGAGGAAGAAAGAGCAACGTGTGTGGCAGGGTTGTGGGGGAACAATAGAAGGGGGCACGTGCCAAGTGCCAGCGTGGAAGGTAAGGGAAGGTAAGGGAAGGTAAGGGAAGGTAAGGGAAGGGAAGTGCTTTTTGGCAGTTTCCTTTGCTTTTTGTGATGAAAATGGTTCTTTGTTTTGTTTCGTTGGTTGAGTCATGGTGGTGGCATGGGAAACGTTGCTTGTGTTGTGTTGTGTTGCGTTGCTTTCCGATGTGTGTGCCCCTTCCACCGTTCTTCGCCACCTGTCCCCTTTTTCTGGGTCCACTCCCCAACAACATCACATCCTTCCTTACGCTGCACTTATGTCATTTGGAAATATCACAGCCTTAGGAACTTTCAACGCTCTTCATTACCCCCTGCTTATTTATATGACTCATTTTTTTTCTTTTTTAATCATATGATTTGTTCTGCCTCACATATCAAATAAATACTGTTACCTTTACCTTACTGTTCATGTTTTTAAGTAATTCGTTATAACATTTTACTTGGAAGTTCAATAGAGTGCAAAATAGAATCATACTTGCATTGTTTATATTGAAATGATGTACGAATAATGTGTGATTTTCAACATAATCAATAATTCATTACGTTAGATGATAAAAAAAAAATTATTTTTGTTTAGATATTTGAATAAATTCAGTTAATCTAATTTAATATATATATTATCTTGTGTATTTCATATATAAGTTAAATGACTTTAAATATTACATACTTTTAAATAGTTTATTTCTCAATAACATTTTATATTTTTAATTTCTTAACCTACACACTTAGTATACAAGATAAAAAAAATGACTGAATCTTAAAAGCATGGCATAAATTATTATTTTAAATAATAAGTAATTGTAAATTGTATTTTTTATCAATCATATTATAATAATTAATATTTTTCAATTTTAACCTAACATGTTACGTCTATTTATTGATAAATTATTTTCTCTTTACATATATGTTTTTTAATCTTATATTTCGTTAGATTTTATATAATAATATTTCCTTCGGTAAAATAAAATATTTATATTTAAAATTATTTTAAATTTAATTTTACCACATAATGCACAATTGATATAAAATAATTGATTTTTTAAACTTCCTTTGCCTCTTTATTTTTTGTCTTCCTGATTAATTAATTTATCTCTCCTTCATTTCTCTAATATTTTTTCTATGTTATTCTCTCTCTTTCATTACAGTATATACATAAAATAAATTAAACTAAGGGTATAATTACGATGATGATCAAATTAATTTTACCAACTTCTTAACAAAATATTTATCTCTAGCTTTGTTTACTGTTACTCTTATTAATTTATTTATTTCTCATTTATTACTCTAATATTTCATCTATAATCTTTTCTCTCACTTCTTTGATATATGCATAAAAAAAAAATAAGGGTGTAATTATGATGATGATAGAATTAATTTGTCGAACTTCTTAACGTAATCTTTATCTATAGCTTTATTTATTGTCTCTCTTTTTAATTTATTTATTTCTCATTTGTTACTGTAGTATTTCTTCTATCATTATTTCTCTCTTTTGTTTGTTACATACATAAAAAAAATAAAAATAAGGGTATAATTCCAACAAATGTTCTTCTGAAATCAACAATTAAAAAGAAACAGAAAACATACTTAAAAAAAACTTATTTGAATATAGAACTTTTATCTTCCCTAACCTTGCATTTCCAACCAAACAAATTATAAACATTTTGACATTTTTTTCATGGTATTTATTTATCTTTTCTTTTTTTGGTTTAAATTTGAGATACGTCTTAATTTTAAATGGGACAAGATTTTCAAATTGTTTATATAAAAAAAAATAAAAAACAATGCATTGAACATAGACGAGATACTTAGATGGACATCAAATATGGGACAAAATTCTAAAATAAAAGTGATAATACATCTTTTTGGTATATGAAAAGGGGAAAGGGGGGGGTATGCATTAACTTGTAATAATTAATGTTAAACTTTTGTGAGGATATGAAATTTGTCATGTGGTGGACTTTATCTTTTTACTTTTTTGAATGCGTAGGCTTTCTTCCATTGAAAATTCCTCCAAAATCTAACTTCTAGTAAGGTCTAATTAATTCGAGATTGCCATGCTTTCATATAATGCATTCTCTGAATCTTAAACTTTGTCCATATCCACCTATTCATGGCAAGAATTTCGAAGTTGTGGATAGACATGGATATGTTGAGTCCATTATTGTTTAGCTAGCTAGCTTCCATACATGGTTGCGTGTATTACGTTGTCACTTTTCCATGAAAGTTGCTTATCATCATATATAGTCATGTTCACTACCTATTTCTCTTTAATGTATTCATATTTACAATAAATAATCGTAAAATATGTATTGCTTATGCTTATTAATTAATTATATATTGAAAATCAAACATTTAAGATAAAATTGTGAACTTATTATTTATTACTTGGCTCTTCATTACTTATCAACACGACTTGCCAAGCTAGATTTGACACATACATGCAGTGGTTGCGTTCACAATTTGAACAAACTTAGCTGCTAAGGTTTAACTCGAAAGGAAAAGAAGAACATTCTTCCAAAACCTTTCTGTTCAAGAATTAGTGGCAACAAATGAAAGATATAAGATATATACTTTGGATAGTGTTAATGAAATGTTATATAAAGTATGCGTGTCTATTTTATTTAAGGTATATAATATTTTTAGGAAGTAATTTTTCTCATTGAGTTTGAGTAAGCTGCCATTTTTTTCTTATTAAAGTGTGTATAGAATCATGTCAAAGTTCATGCTTTCCCTTCTATGTGAAAAGATAATAACACCATACAATATGAGACGTGTTAATGCTTGAAAGAAATTTTTGAATCCTCTTAATCAATTAGCTTAATAGTATTCTTGATTATGTAATGCTAAATGCACATTTTATATTTTTAGAATACTGAATAGCTTTAACTTCATTTAACATCACAGATGAGAAACACAAATATCCAATAAATGCTTTAATAAAAAAATCTAATATATATTGTAATACCCCTTCCCAAAAAAGTTCACGAATGACTTGAATTAAAAATTTGGAACTGATGTATCTTACATATAAATTGATTATTTCTCTCCATCTTGATCAATATGATATTTTCTTTTGGTAGAGATTTAAACACACTTTTTGGCCACTTTAAGGAAGATCTTGCTTTAAAGTCTACACATGTGATTTCCTTAAATGAAAACGTTTCCTATTTATTTATATGTTCTTAATATTGAATAAAAAATAAACACATTTAATATCTCAAAAACTGAAAACATGTTTAATTTTTATATAATAAATACATGGATTAGTAAGAAGAAGTTGTAGGGTAATTTATAATTAGTTTTTTCTTCAATTAACCACTTGATGCTGTTTCATAAATTCATAAAAATTTTGTATGACATGAGAAAACAATTTACTATTTTTATTTTTATTAACGACTCTAAAAATGTTATATCATTTTTACTTGTCGTATTTCAAAAGGTTTCACATGAATAATAAAAATAATATTGTACTATTTTCACAAATTATTATACAAATTATTAAAAACAAAATAACATGATATTTTTATAATATAAAAAATACTGCATAAAACATTTTTTTTTTCTCTTGACTTGGGCAATATCATTACGAGACATGGAGATGTAGGTTGTCTAAAATAGTAGATGTGCATATGGTTTTATTATGATTATTGATTTGTTATTGTGAGTGGCATAAGGGGCAAAAGGACCTGCAATGATATTCAATTTACTACACAACGATCTCAAACAAAATAAAAACATACAATGTTGTTGTAGATTTTTTTTGTAGCATGTTTTTTACTTTAAACATTTTATATTTGTCACATACCCAAATCTTGGACATGCTAGCTTGCTTTTAGGAGACAAAAAAGAAATAACAAATACGTGAATCTCTTCTACAAGTGCCAACGAAGGAAGTATCACTGAAATTTTCTTTGCCAAATCGATATTAACTAATTAATGTATATATACAAAGAAAAACTCGAAGATAAACGAAAATAATGGCAGTGCCAACCAAGGATTCGCCAAGTTGATTTATTTTTACATACAAAATTTTAGGACATAATTAACTATGATTAACATGCATTCACAAAGGTATGATTGGATTAATTAAATATGTGTTTTTGATTTCTTGAAATATGATTTAATGCCATTTCTGTCTTCTAATAATTTTTTTGTTTATACAAATTTAAAATTTTTAAGCGAGGTGTGTTATTAAATAAAAATGACAAAACATGCCTCTAATAATGTAATGTCATGTATTACTTTAAAACAACAACCCCTAATGTGACATGTTTAAACGGTTATTAAATGTAAAAAAATGTATTTAAACATTTAAAAATTGAACAAAAATTAAAAAAGAATATAAACCTTAAGCTTATTTTAAAGTAAAAGTAAGCTGCATAAGGCAGGCATGCCGTACAGACAGAGAAACAATGCATTGTTCATATATGGCAAATTGGGCTTTCTTTTTCATGGTCCTCGATATTCCCAATTGCTTAATGTTGGATTGTGAAAATGTGCATATAAAAGAGCTGGGGACATTAATTTGGTTATATTATTATGAATAATGGAAACAAATGGGAGGTGATAATGAAGTAACATGAATTATTACATCAGGATCTTGGCAGAAAAAAAATAAAATTATTATTGCATATGGAGGGCCATCTTTTTCCATAATTTATAATTTTATAACTCTTGGAGTGTGGTATTGCCCTGGGCATTAATAAGACGGAAAGTAAGAGAACATTAAATTTTAACCCAATTAATTAACCAAAGAATTTAAGGTATAAAGAATTGGTAACCTTATCAAGTTTCTTGAAAAAGTGAGATGAATTAGACAGATAAAGAATCCATTGCAAGATGAGTAGATGAGAAGTAGCTGCTAGATTGATTCCACCTTGTCAACTCTCTTCACATTTCTCTTTCATTGTGGCTCCATTATTGCTCATATATACTCCCAACCATATTGACCCTACTTTATTTTAACCACCAACGAAATGAATATGAAAAGAAACAAAGAGAAAAGTAATCAAAAGTTGGGGGAGAGAAAAGAGGGGTCACAAAACAACTACATTTTGGTTAGTAATTACTACTTTAGTGGAGGATGATGGATAATGAAGGGATATATCATGTGTGTTTGTGCTTGCCCTCCTTTCAAGGGAAAATCGTTTGCATCTTGACTTGTGAAAATAGTTTCTTTAATATGGATCCTTTTCTCTTTTTCTCCAATCAACCTAAAGTTTTTTTATGTTCAACATCTAGAAGCTTTTTTATTAACAAGATAGAGTATACTAAACAACTAAATTTAACATAATATTTTAATCAAAACTTTAAAATATTAAATTTATAAGTTTTCTTTATTTATATATTTATTAAACTTATCTATTTTTATTTAGCATAAAATTTTACCTTGATAATTATACTTCATAATGTATCAAGAGAATCTCCTACTTTCTCTCTCCATGGCTTTGTTTTCTTTATTTGGGAATCTCATTTATCACCTCCACAATACAAGCATATAAAACTAATCTTTGAACATGTCAAGCCTCTATCTCTCACTTTCTCTCTGTCAGTCAGAGTGAGTGAGAGAGAGAGAGAGAGAAAAAAAACAAAGGTTGATAATTAATGAGGGAGGATCTTGTGCATGACAAAGGGGAACTGAAAGAACACTTCTCTTTTTCTTTTGTTTTGTTTTGGTTTTACCAAGTTTTCTTTATTATTATATTTTAGTGTGTGGTATATGAAACTTGAGGGATGGTTTGTTTTTGCTGAAATGGGTGTGTGTGTGTGTGTGTTGAGCTATCATTATATCTTGTATTGGAAACGTACCTTACTTGTGCTCAGGATTCTTGAAAGAGGGTAGCTTTATATCTATCTATGGCCAACAAAAAAATTTGACCGTTAGGTTGGAAGGAGTGAATTTCAGAGAAATTGCATGCACTCATCTGTAGGGTCTTTGTGTGGACCCCCTTTTAAGCAAAGTTGAAGAAGTACTTGATTCTTTTCCTATCTTTACTTACAATATAATAACACTTTTTTTTTTTTTAATAAACCTTTCATTTAGACACTTGCATGTTTGGTTTAACTTCCAGGAAGTTCTAAACAATAGTAATATATTTATGGAATAAAAATATTATTTTAACAAAATTATTTCAATACATAACTGATTTATTATTATTTTTAATCTTTTATTTTTAATTTTAATTTTTCATAATTTATTATTATTATTTTTAGTCTCTTATAAATTATTTCATCGTATTTTTAATTCTTAACATTAATTTTATCTGTTAAATAATAGTATGATAAACATAAATTATGTGTGAAAAATATTTTGTTAAATTTTTTTTATGACTTTTAGTTGTTATAATTTTTTTAGTCTTAATATTTATTTTTATAACCTTTTTAATTATTCAATAAAATTTAATGTTCGAAATTTTGATTTTGTTTAAACATTTCTAATAGTTTTAGTAAAATTTGAGATAATTAAAAATTACTTAAAAATTTAAATAATTTTTTTTTATATATAAATTATACTTACTAAATCATCACTTATCGGTTAATATTAATGTAAATAATTAAAAACAAAATATAATGATTCATAAAAAATAAAAATAAAAATAAAAAATAGTAAAAATAACAAATGAGAGAAAAAAATATATATGTTATCTTTAATTTATATAAAAAAAAAAAATTTAAACATGAATTATTTTTAAATGGAAGAAGCAATATTTTTTTTTTAATTTAAAAAATTAAACTAAACATGAGATATTTTATTTATATGATGATCTTCCACTTCTATCTCTAGCACTTGCCTATTTCAGAGCAGCATGTAACTTCACTATCAGAATTCAATTCCCGTGAAATGAAAAACAACCAAAATTGAATAATGGGTATGTGTCAATGAAAGTGAAAGTGAGAGATTTTGGGAAATAAAGCTTAGAGGTGGTCAATGCCAATGGGAATGAATAAATAGTATATAGTTGGCCAAATCCCTCCCCTCAAACTAAACAATACATTTCCCAATACATGGCCTAATTTTCTTCTTTTATTTTTTTTGTCAGACTTCATAATTCCATGTGCATTAATGTGATTCTTCTTCCCACAATACGAAATGTCATTTCACATTTATTTTTCAGCTCTCACACATTGTATTCAAGAAAATATGCTTATTATAGAGGAACCACATTTGCTGGTGAGGATTATGAGTATGCATTTGCAATTAGGGGAAAGAGGGGGTTGCCTATTCATTTTTTTGACCCATTTGTGATTTGTGATAGTGAACTTTCCCTACATTTATTGTCTAATTTTCTTTTTGGCTTCCATTGGGAAAATCCACCCTTTAATGGCATTGATCATTGCAATAAAGCCTCCTAGCATGACTCAAAAATGATCTGGATGGGTAAATGGGATCAATAGTGCTTCATGTGAGAAGAAATAAAAGTTTCAACCAACATATTTTTGTTACTTGTTAGTATGGTAGGTAAGTTGATCATAGCTTGTGTAAAAAGAAGTTAAATTTAGATTTGTCACAACAAGTTTGAGTGCAAATTGATGAAATAACTATAATAAGTAGCATTCACATTAGGTGCAGTGTTATAACTGATTTCTATATTACTTTTTGATAAAAGAAAATATTGGAGTTTATTTTAGTAATTTATAAAATAGAAACCGACTCTAAAAGTTAGTGAAAATTGTCTAAGTCAAAATCCAATTTTAATTAAAAAAATAGAATTAAAACACTTTTAATACTATCTTGTGGCATAAGCACTACAACTCTACAAAAAGCCAAATGTTAATCAAATCCTGTATTTGTGTAGATGGGCATTAGCTGTTTTTTTTTTTTCTTATATTTTCTCTTCATTTGCTAGCTATTTCTTTTCTAAATTTATCTCACTTTATTTAAGCTTGAATCAGACAAGGTCACTAATAGTTGGTTGAGAAAAAAGAAAATATAATAAATAAAAATGAAGAGATAACGATATATATTATTCTATTTAATAGAATAAAGATGAAAAAAAAAGCAAAAAGTTAACTTCGGAAATGAAATTCAATTTTTTCCTTCTTTTTACTTTTAAAAATTTTAATTTCAATTCTTTACTCCTTTATTATTTTCTCTTCACCGTATCAAACAAATTTTTATAGCAGTAAAACTCTTCCTAGCAAGTTTTAATGCAACTTCAATTTGTTTTATACACAGATAGAAAATGTTTAATTATAAATTTTACCATTTTATGAATTTTATTACCTAATTTTTTAATTTTTATAAAATTCATCATTTAACTTTTTTTTTTATATATTTTATTATCACATTTTTAAGTTTTTTTTTTGTATTTTATCATTATATTAATAACAAAACGATGTCATTTCATAAAAATTAAAATTTTATTTTAATCAAACGTTAACATTGATAAAATTTATAAAAATTAAAAATTTAGATGATAAAATTTATAAAAATAATAAAAGTTAAATGATAAATTTTGTAGCTAAATCTAAAAAAAACAAGATATGCATTAATTGTTATATTATTATTTAATTATAAATCATTATATATATTAAGTTTATTGATTTTAATAATAACTATTTTAAAAGTGATACTAAACATATTTTTTAATTAGTTAATAATGTAAAAAAAATTACATTAATATAACATACCCATTAAAAGTATTATGAAAGTAAAATATAAAATTGATAATGATTGTTTACACAAATATAAAAAAATAAATTACACTAACACTTCTTAATAATAAAATTTTTTTTGTTCATCTTTATCCCTCCAATGACAGAATCCAATTCTTAGCCTTACGTACAATGGTAAGAATATTTGGTTCTACGTGACTTCTCCTAGTTCAATAGGCTATATCATTCTTAGACTCTACTTTTTCTGATTAAAAATTTCTTCACCCCAAACTCAAATAATGTTGGGTCTAAGAAATAGGTGAAGGATATCATACTAAACCAGAAAAATAAAAAATAAAAAACCTTTGCTAAAAATTAGGTAGCGGATTACATTTCTTTCTTGGGCTACAAAAACTGGGTTTTGAGCTAATTCAGCCCATTTTTCCTTCATTCAAAGTTCAACCTTTCTATATTTTTTTTTCTTTCCTTTATTTTTTTTTTCTTATAATGGTTAATTTTAGTAATTACAATAGTTAAGTTGACCTAAATGCCGCCATGGCTGTCTTATAATGAAGGGAATTGCCATTTAAGTACATTGGTTTATTGAATAAAAATGAACATAAACAAAATCAAATTATGTAACCTATATCCTTTAGCCCTAGTGGTATTGAAACAAGGTCAATCCAAGGAGTTGGCTTATAATTACCCAAAAAAGAATGGATGGGATGGACAATCGAAATGTTCTTTTTAAACCTAACCTAATTCAGCCCAACTAATGTTAGACTAGCCCATCATGAATTTGTATGTTTCAAAAATGTTAAAATTAATTATTGTAATTATTAAAATTTTAAATTTCATTAAATGTTATTCTAAAATAAATATTTATCTATTGTCAGTCTTTTATTATTTACTATCTATGTATTATTGTTCAACACCGATCCATGGGAGTTAAGTATTGGGTATCAACATTTGAAGCATGACAACAAAATTCTTGTGGTGCACCTACAAGATCATGACAATAAATAGTTATCTAGATTTTTTTGGAATGAGCATCCTATCCTATAAATATATTGATCTGTATTAGCAGCTTGAGATGTGAGCTAGTTTTTTTTTTTTTTTTTACAAGGAGAAAAATCTATAAAATGACGAAAAAGTTAAATAAAAATAATATTCTATTTATAAAAAGGATATTTCACTAAAAATGGTCAATCAAGTTTCATGAAGAAGCTCATTAATCAACAAATATAATAAACACCTATATAAATGTCTTAATGATATGAAAAATTAGAATAATTATTTTGAACTAGACAACTTGTAAAAGTCATTTTTAATAAAAGTATTTTTAAGAATTTTTCTTCAATAAAAATGTTTAGATATTCTTTTAAATTTCTTATATATTTTAATCTATTATTTTTAATATCTTAAATTTTAAATTTAATTTTAATTATCAAAGTTTAAAATAATATCGTATCACTGTATGAATTTTTATCATAAACCTAACATATTTTATATATTATAAAAATAATTATTTATTATGAATTTAAATTATAGTATAATATTTATATATTCAAAATGATTTATTTATTATATATTTTAGTTATATATAATAAATATTTATTTTATATATTATACATTTAAATAATATTATTTTTAATTTAAATTGTAAATTTTAATAAAAAAAAAAAATAGTCTCAATGTTGGATTTAACTGTTTTAAAATTTTTAATTTTAGAAGTTAAGATTTTAGGAATCTAATATCTTAGAAAAATCTGAAAAACATATATTTTTATGTTAAAAATTTAACTTTAAGTTTGAAATTAAATATAAATTTGGTCCTTGAAAAATAAAAAATTCATTTTAATTATTTTAATAAAAATAATTTTTTTTAATTTTTTTATTCTTTATTGTCAAGTAATTTTTTTTATTTTAATCTCTGTTGTCAAATAATTTTTTATTTAATGATTTTTATCTATTAAATAATAATATAATAGAAATATAAACAAGTTAGTGACTTGGACAGTAATTTGTGTTTACAAGTTGTATTTTTTTATTTTTTAATTAGTTTGATATCATTAATAATTTTGAATATATAAAGATTTAAAAATATAGTTTATTAAAAAACTATATATAATTATTCTATTAAACTTTTTGATGATATGCTAAGTTACTAAATTATTAAATTTGTTATGACATCATTTAATGTTATTATTTGATAGCAAAAACTAAAAAAAAAAATATATATTTTAAGAACCAATTTTTTTTTTTGAAAGACAAATAAAAAAGATTTTACATTTTAGAAACCAAATTCATATATAAGTATAAGAAAGGTAAAATGCAACTTCTAAAATTTTAATAGAAAGTTTAAAATTTAGATAAAACTTTGCATGATTTACTGTCTAAAATCCCTTTTTCATTTAAAAGTGAGCCATTGATTGGTTATCGATGTGTTATTATGAAAACTAGTGTGGTGTCTCTTGCGCGGACGACAATTTTAGATTTTGAAAATAATTATATTCGTATTATATGAAAATTTAGTGTGTGCATTTTTAAAATTAAAATAATTTTAATATTGAACATAACTATTATATTCTAAGATAATAACACAGCTTAACGTAATACATTAACTAGTAATTACAACTTAGTGAGTGAATTATTAGTGGTGGTACTTCAACGGGTCATATTTTGATTTGATGGTAGCAGAAACTGCAAAAGCAGTTGCTTACTATTTGCATCTTTCTGGTATCTTTAATCATTTGTGGTATTATTAAATCCATTAAGCGTGTAGTGTTACTGTTGCATGATCTATGCAAGATAGTATTAAAAAATAAAGTTTAAAAAGAATAATTGTAGAAAGTATAATTGAAAAAAAAAATAATAAACAGTAAATATTAAATCCCCTCGTTCTCATTCTGAAAAACGACTTGCAACTTGAGTGGGGATTAATGTTGCTGTAATGATAATGCAGTTAGTAAGGAATGAATTCGTGTTCTTCGACTTTTGTTAATATGAGAATCCTATTAATGAATAATTTATATAAACTATGAATGTTCATTGAGCCATAAAATTTTTTGACACAAGTTACATTATCTCATTGGATTTCCCGAAAGAACTAACAACCCCTTTTGTCAACTTGAAAAGTTCTCATTATTGACAAAAGATTATCATCAATTTTATCTACTTAATATAAACAACATAGTTATATCTAAAATGTCCAGGGATTACAGGTGAGTGTAGTGTGCGTCTATATTTGCCTGTCAATTTCAAAACATATTGTCATAATTTTTTATTTACATCAATCCTTGTTTAAAATGCTTAATTTATACTAAATATAATTAATTCAATTCAGACTTTTGAACACTTAATTGAACAATCAGATGTAAATATGCAATAATAAGCCAATCCCACGGCCTGGATGTGGCGTGAAGTTTAACACTCGAAATTATGGAAATGTGGAATTGAGGAGGAGCAAACCAGATAGCAGCACATTTAACAAAGCTATGCTCTATACAAATAAAATAAATCAGTCTAATTTATGCTTCTTTCCTTCCATTCTCCTTCCTTCCTCTTAAACATAATCATTTCTCCAAGAGCTTGAAAACTGTGTATTTCTATTCTCGACTCTATTCGATCGCAAGTACAACTTACAATTACAATCCAAGGCGAGCAACAGTTAAACGAAGTCATTCAATATTTATGACTACTAATCCTCATCATCACTTCCATAGTTTTGACACAAAGATTGTAGTCCATTAGTAGTATTTGTTTTATTATCTTCCTCTTCTTTCTTTTGTTCTGCTTCTGCAGGACTTTTAACGTCAGAGGTCACTGGTTTCTTAATGACAGAAATTCTAACTAAAGAATTAAGCTTTCCACCACTGCGTGAATTTTCTGTAAATAACGAACATATGGCATAATGTGTTACATTAGGTAGTGCTGTTAAACAACTCTTCCAAGAAAAATATCAAATAAATAAATAAAACTATAGCCAACTATATGTGAATCAAAATGAAATAACGCAGATGTGAATGGTGTGCAGCTATCCTCCCCCCACCCCCTTTCTGCAAAATATACCAGTGTTAAGAAAATGGCTCCACAACTACTAGGCATACAAAGATCAGAATTGCGCAGAGCTAACATCAGTGTATTATTATAGAGCAATCAAACAACAAATTAGGTTTTCTTTTTGATAATTGATAGGCAGGAGGGATTGCCTGTAATCAATGTCAAGACAAACAGATGGGTAATGTGGGTTAGGTTCTTTGACTAATTACTAACAGACGAGTGATATAACATATGTAAGAGGTAAATGCAGATCAAGTGATATAATACACAATTGAAGATGGTCCTTCAAATTGATCTGCCCTCCTCGTGTTAATCCTCTTTCAATAGAAATGACTTCACCGAGCGACATCGTTACTTAAAATTCAGTGTACATAAATACATAACGCATCGGTGAATTTTGATGTATCTATCTAGTTGATAAACACATTAAAAAATGTGAACATACCTTGGTTGCCAGAATCATCCGAACTGGCTTTTGTCAGAGTGTCAGTTGGTTTGCTTGAACAATCTTCAGAAATCTTTTGCCTCTGCAGACAGATACTAACAAATATAAGCTCAAACAATTGTACATGATTTTGACATCTTAAATGAACGAAAAATCAGACACCTAAATAATTGCTCAAATTTGCAAATTCAGAAAATTTTCAACTGCATATTTGTCGAAACATTTGATGACCTTCACATGTATAACATATTTCTTCCTTATTTTGAGTTATAAAAGTCCAGGAAATGTAAGCAAATAAAAAACATAAACTTCCTTAAAAAAAAAATTCTCTAAGCAAATAACTTATTAAAAAAAGTAAATTACATTAACCACTCCTGATGTTTTGTGAAATTACACAAATACTCCTTATCCTTCAACATTTACATTAATCTCCCTTTAGAAGAGTCTAGTGGAATGTTTTTCAAACAATTAAAGGGGATTAGTATAATGTACAAAGGAGTATCGGTGCGTATTTTTCAAAAATTAAGGTAGTATACGAGTAGAAAAGAACAGGGAATGTTTGTGTAATTTACCAAGTGTCAGGGGTAGTTAATGTAATTAACTCTATTAAAAAAGAAGATACAAAATTAAATGGTGAAAGAAAAAAAACAAAGATCAAGAAACATGCAACATAGAATACTAATATCTCTTTGTAGATCTAAGAAACGCCCTTAAACAGACCAATAGCAAAACACAGCAAAGAAACTACAAAATATGCATTTGAGTTTTAGGGAATAAGACTGTTTCATAAGTCTTTTAAGTGCAACTTTATGGGGGGGTGGAGCATTCAAGCAGACATTTTAATGCTGTAGGCATGGTTGAACTTCAAATGTAACATTACTTCTCTTTTTTGTTTCTTTACTGCCGATCAACTTTTTTTTCCTAACCACTTTGTACTCATTTACATCCTCCAGGTCATTTTGTACCCCCTAATGTTAACAATCAGTAGCTTTACAGAACCTTAAAAGAAATTTTCTTTAGATAGCCTGCCACACAAAATTCTGAAGGAACAGCGCAATCAAATTCACAGAGAACAGCCGGTTTAGAAAGAGTCAAGAAATAACTCCTGAAAATGACGGATATCAGAGAGATATAAGGTTGAAGGCTAAAGATCTTGGATATCAACAGTTCAGAGTGGGATGAAATTGATCATAAGTGAGGTGCTGATTAATGATGCTGCCATAATTTATTAGGCCAACAAGACATTAAAGAAATATCTATTATTACAAACACACATGCATGCACTTGACATCATCATACCTTCGGATTATAACTGGATGTTTCACCATGTCCATTTGAAAGCTGAACCAATTGCTCCTCAGTTTCAATATCTTCATCACGAATTCTTCTGACAAAACCTTCTGAATTCTGTTTAAGATAGTATTAAAGCAAACCATATAGATTAAAAAAGGGAAATATATTGACAATAAAGTTAACTAGAAGGAGAACTACTAATGCAAAATGGTAATACTTACATGAAAGACAACTGATTTTATCAGTGCTTCATCTTCTTCTTCTAGCCTTTTCTCCTGAAATCACTATATAAATTAACTCAAATTATCAAGGGGGAAATGATAATTACAGAATGCTTCAAAATTACAAATCATATTTATGCCATAGCCCAAAATTGGAAATAATAGATAATCAATGCTTACATTGGTTGTCTTGTGGTAATAAAAGTTCAAGGATAACAATTATAAGGCATGCATTAGAGTTTTCAACCCAATTACTAGTCAAGAAAATTAGGATTAAAAGTACTGCTATAGCATTGCAAGAATATACCAAACACCAAACGAAAAAGCTGTCTTTATGAGTATCAAAAAAGATTTTCTGGCGTAATTAAGCAGAGTTTCACGAGTCATACAACAGACATTAGAATTCCTTATTGATATACTCCTTCCATTCTTTTTTGTCTGTCATTTTAGAAATGTGTCTTTGTTCCTTTTTATCAGTCACTTAAAAAAATAAAGGCATTAATTGCTTTTTAGTTTTACACTTGTTATTAACAAGTGAAAGAGAAAATCAATAAGACACTAATAATACTTTGAGTATTTCAATTGAGGGAAATTTAGTAAAATAAGTTATTTTTTCTTATAATCAAGGCTATACAACCATAAATGGCAGATAAAAAAGAATGGAGAGCGTAGTATCTTTTCAACCATTTTGTTGTCTCTAGGGTTGAATTTTCTACCATACAAATACTTTGTCGGATAAACTACTACGTTTTGGTTCCTATACCTAAAAACTACATGTTTTAGTTCCTATACAAGCAATTTTAATTTCATTTCAGTCCCTGCAATCAAATTCTCTCTAACTCCATTAACATTGTGGTGATGTGTCTCACATTGATCCCTGTGGCACCAAGTTGTGTGGTGTGTTGGCTGTGTGTGGTATTAAGTTGTTTGGGAGAGAATTAAAAGGTCTGGGATATGAAGCTGGTGGGCACTTGCCTCCATCGTCAAGAGGTGTACCAATGGGGAGACTTGAGCATGAGAGACAACAGCACAGAGACCCTTCACCTATGGATAAGATGCCTGTCACAGAATCCCATGGTGGGGCATAAAAAACTGTTCTTCACACAAGGGATGTTTCATATTCTGCTGTATCTCCCTCATATGCAAAGGATTTTGCAGCCACTTCTCACATGAGGGATTATGGAGGCCTCCATATAAATATCTAGGAGCAATTTTCTATGCTCAGATGATGATGGCATCTGTTTACCAGCATCTTATGATCTATCAAGGGTTTAGTAGGCTGCGCATGGTCAAAGGACAGTTATAGACACTGCTAATGGTCTTGAAATTGGGCAAAGGAATATCACATGTCACCAACAATGTGAGTCATCCTACTAGGATCGAGCATGTCAATTATCTTAATTACAAATTGCAGGTAAGAGCAGCAGAGGATTATTGGATATATATATATATATATATATATATATAGATATAGATAGATAGATAGATAGATAGATAGATAGAGAGAGAGAGAGAGAGAGAGAGAGAGAGAATTTGACAAAGGTTTTCTATTATTGTAGATAACAGTTATAAGTTATAACTGCCTTCAGCAATAACAGCTGACAGTGACTAAAGAAATACACAGCGCAAAAAAAAAGATTACAAGGATGAGCATTTATACCAGTATGATGATTTACCTAGAAGGATAGCTCCTCATGGTCAATTGGATAATGAGCAAGCTGTAAGGGAGTTTTCCAGACCTTATATTCCACATTCAGATTCAGATAGAACTGGTAAGAGTGAAGATTCTTATGGCAATCGAAGGGTATTCTACATTACCACCCTGCATTATAGAAGCCAAAGAATTTTGACTATCATGACGTGAGAAGAACATCAATTGCATCAATGCAAGGTGAGGCTTATTTGCAATCTGGATATAATTATCTTTAAAATGGGAAGAGAATTGCCACAATATTATGAAGTTTCAGATCTGGGTGCACCTGAGGCTGATGCTGATCGATTATCAATTTTACGAACAGAATATGAATCTCAAAGAGATGGAGATCCAGGGCTTCACCAAGAAAGATTTCAAAGTTCACATTTGTCTAAACATAATTTAGAAACCTACAGATAAGCTGTCAAGGTGCAGGAAATGAGACAGGATCTTGGCATTCATGACCATTCTGATAGACTTATGAAAAGAAAACACAATGCCAATATTAAAAAGATATGCATGATTTGAGAAAAAAAAACCTAGTAAATGAGAGCAACTGAAGAATTTCAAGATATATCTGAAAGTGAAGAGTGAGTAGATGATGAAGATATGGATATGCTGTATTCATCTGGTAATGTTGGGTTCAACCTTAAATTATACAGGAAGTATAAGAAAGAATATGATGAGTTGAAGAATGAACAAGATTTTGCATCTGACAGGTATATTTTACCTCAAGACTATGTGGGACATGTACAAAGGCATTCATTTCAATTTTAGAAGTAATATTCCAATCAAAATTAAAGCATCACTCATAGTCTAGTCCTTCAAACTGGTATAAACCCTAGCACTTTTCTAAGAGAATGCAATTCAAAAGCAACCTAAAGTTTGGAAAAGTATCATAGATATGACAAGAATAAGCATGCAGCTAAAGATGAATCATCTGAAGATTGGATAAGTGCTGCAGAATCTGAGCCAACCGAGGGCTCTGGGGAGTTTAATCAAATGGTACATAAGAATTTCTTAACGAGCTCCAAGAAATTGAATCTGAACTTATATGTGCAAAGAAGGTACCAGCACCAGGGAAAAGCTAGTTTGTATTGCATTGTATGCGGCAGAAGGTCTATTTTCTTTTCTATGATGCTCTTCTATTAAATGGAGCACTTCTGTTCAAATATTGAATAGGCAGTCCTCTAGTATGTAACCCACCTCCAAGGTCTACAGATTGAAGAAGACCCACCAAAGGTTACTTCACCAAAGAGAAGGAGAAGCCAAGGCACAACATGCCTACTCAGCATGTACATGCCACTTAGAGAAGGAGAAGCCATGTTACCACATTCTTAAACAGAGTTAAAGGGGATTTGACAACAAGGACCAAAAGGGATTAAAATTGCTCTCATAGAGACTAAAAATGTATAGTTTTTAATTATGTATAGGGAGCAAAACATAAAAATAGTGCAAGTGCAGGAGCCAAATGAATAGTATAACCTATTTTGTTTTATAATGAATCTTTACTAAATGAAGGAATGGCTACAAAGAAATTACATTTCAAACTAAGCTCAATCAAATCGTATATATTCCTTTCGTAATCAATAATTAACCCTTGCTTCAGACAGGAGATTTCTTGTACAAACTACAAAGCAAATATATTATATAGTAAGTTTTATCATACCTTGTCAGCTGCTGTGCGCTGCAAGGCCTCCAGCATTTCATCAACAGTGACAGTTGCATGCCTAGACTGAAAAATGGAAGAGTCATGTTAGCAATTACCATAGACAGACTTCACAATTATGCACAAACATAATTATTAGAACAAATGACACAGAATACTTATGTCATGTTTTTACAGCAAAATGCACTATATTCTACAACAAATATAATGCCCACATACAGATTATTTATGCACAGACTTCAAATTTATTACATCATTATATAGCTTGCAGTCACAGTAGTGAGTACCTTCATTGACTTCATCTCATCCAATGCAGCAAGGATGTCCATCTCCCTTTTAGAATCCAGGGTTCTATTCTCCAACGATTTCATAGCATCTCCCAACTCTTCAGCTTCCCTCTTCTGCTTCATTTTATCAGCTTCTTCATCTTCTGCACGCCAAGGTTCAAAATTTCTGGTCGCACCAGATTCAACGATATAATCTGAATTCTGTGGATCAGTCTTCATGGTAATCTCAGCTGAGCACCTGGTGCATTTAAAGTAGAACCTGAATATTTGAATTCCCAGATATGTCTGCCCAAAAAATAAAAATTCAAACCAAAAGTTCAACCTCAATGTCATAATTGGATCAAATTACACATAAAGCAAGAAGAAATTATGAACCTCTGATTTCTACGAATATTTTAAACAGCAGCATACAACCAATCATAAAAATGAAGAAACCCAACACAAAATTCCAAAGAGACAAACATTCGCATTTCCTTTTAAAATGCACACAAATTAAACTGAAATACAGGTACTAAAGATTGAAAAATTGAAATTGAACTTGTATTACAATAATAACCAAACCTCGCCAATAACATCTTCCTTTCTGGAATTGAACTTGGTTCCTTTGTAGATGTAATTGCCGCAGGTGTTGCATCGAATGCTCATGGGAAGCATCATGCGGACCTTGATCTGCTGGTTCTTTGGCCTTCTCGCTCTGGGAAGCTTGGAGGGATCAAAGTCCGGTGGGTAATACTTGTTCAACACCTTCCGCTCTCCCATCTTTCTTCAAATTCAAATTTCTCCCTGCACTCACCAAAAACTGAGATTAAATTCAACAGCAGGAACAACCTCAGGTTTTCTCCTTTTTACTATCTATGATAAAAATAAGCAATTATGGATTTCTGACAGAAAGCAGCAGCAATAATCATAATAACTACAAAAAGTCTGTGTTGGAAAAAAATACTCTTTCAGACTTATATCTATACACTCACGAATCATATCACTCCAATTAGTTTACCCTATTAAAAAATTAAGCAAATTTTCATGAATCCTTCAAGAAAAGTCGATTTTGGTTCCTAGAACTACACATGATTAGTTGTGAATCCCCCAAAAAACAAGAATAAAAATTCAAAATCCATCTAGCTTTTATCCCCTTTCAATTACAACACGCACTGCCAGAAAATTGAACAGGACGAAGGCAAGACAAGTTGCTCCAACACATAACCTAGAAAATCACTTCGAAATGGAAAACATAAATCATGAGATTTGAGAAGTGGTCCATACCTTACCTTAGGAGAAACCCTCGGAGCGATCGATTTAAGAGAGGTTCTGAAGCGATTTGAAAGAAGAGGAAAGAACAAAATAGGCAGAGACATAGAGAAAAATAAAATAAAAGAATGAAAATTGAAATGGGTTTCGGATCCTTAAATGGGTTATACTATATGGATCAGATTAAATACCAAGTCCATTAAACTAGATTGGGCCGCTGCAGATTAAAATAAAAAATCTTAAAATTTTTTAAGAACTAAAATAAATAAATAAAATAATTAAAATAATTAAAATAATTAAAATAAAAAAAACGTCGTAGAAAATAAAAGATTATTTAAACTCTGTTTTATTTATAGGAAAACTTGACTTTGTATGCTAAAGAACATGAGACCTTTGGTTATTTCTCGCTGGTTTATTTTATAGACAATAATTAAATTTTAACATTTATTATGAAATTAGTATTTAACATTTTCAATAGGTAGAATACTAGAATAGCATTTCAACTCCACATGTCTCAAACTAGAAGTTACAGTGTTAGCTAATTAGAAATCACTCTAAATATAACATAACTTTATCACAATGTAAAAAATCTTTATACTATCATAGCATTCTAGTTAAATTCTTAAAGATATATATTATTTGCTTATTTTGAATGTTGTTATGGTTGAGACTTTTGTCGTATTTGAAATTATCAGATTTTGCTCTCCAAGTGCTTGCTAAGAGGTCCCGTGGATCCCAAGACTAAGCATATTTTGAAGGGTATTTATTTATTTATTTTATTTGTTTTGTTTTGGAATTGGATTGATATCTGACTGAAGTTATTCAAATGGTTTTTGATTTTTTTTTTGGTAAGATTTGAATTTGATGATTAAGTTTTTCTATGCTGTGCAGATGGGTTGATTTTAGTAATAAAAGTGTTGCTAAAAGGGTTGCCAGTATGTTAAATAGTGAACAAATAGGTATGTGTTTGGACCTTGTATCACTGTCAGTCACATGTTGCTCTTTGTTCTTCCTTGAATGAAAATGTCAATGTTGTCTCCTAAATCCTAATGATTCTAGAATATAGTGGCTATATCAATTCTCATGCATTGATTATTATATACTTGTTTGAATTTTGTGAAAAAATATGATATGGTATTTACCTGTAGTAGTAGGATTATTATACCTATAGTGGCTATACTTATTGCTCTTTTTTGTGTAGTGTTTAATAAGAATCGTAATGTTGTCCTATAAACTCTAGAATTGGTTTTATAATTTAAATTTAGTGAAAGAGAAATATGATGTGTTCATATATAGTGGTGGAAGAAGAGGTCATCATTCTGCTGCCAAGTAGCAAAATTGATTTGCCATTTCCCTCAAACAAAGCTGATAACTATTGATGGCAAAAAATAAAACCTGAGCTCTCTGATGCTATATTGGATGTTGTAAGTATCAATTTCATTATTGGTTAGAGATGATTCTTTTATTGGTATGTTTTGTGTTTTTTATTGTTTATCATTTTCTCTCTCCATGCTTCTAAAAACATGTGGTAACTTAATGTATGAGGTCCTTAGTTTTTAATTCAAAGGTTTCCACTATATCCTTTGCAGGTATTTGGTGGCTCGTACTTCTTGTATTGATACCTTCATCATCAAAAGCCAAAAAGTACTTTTTTTTTTGTGTTCTTGGTTCCCGTAGGCAAGGCGAATCAATGATGCTTTTTTATTATTATTATTTATTAGTTTGTAATGATTTTCTAGAAAATGCTATTTTTTTTTTTGTTGATCTAGGATTTTCAAAATGAAAATCAATGTAATTTGCATATACATAAAACAAGGAATGAAGTTAACCGAAATTGAAATTCTGAAGACAAATATCTTAGTGTAGAAAGCCACAATACTTTGTCTCTAGTGTAGATTATTTTTATTTATTTATTTATTTCTAAAATTCAATTTTTATACATTGTGAATACAAAGACTTTTACATTATTAATTAATAACTTTAAAATAGTGTCAATATAATTTTTTATTTATATTATTAATATATTTTAAAAATAAATTACATAAATATCCTTTACGATTTTATAAAATTATACAAATATTCTCTATTTTTTTATTTTTATATTAACTCTTCTTAATTTTTAAAAAAATATACATTAACATTATTTTATACATTACACTAGTATCTTCTTAATTTTTGAAAAATATACATGCATTCACACCTTTTTATATATTACTACATTAATTTTCTTTATAAGAGAGATTAGTGTAAGGGTTAAAAATAGAAAAAATTTATATAATTTTACGAAATTTTAAAAAATATTTTTGTAATTTAGTCATATTTTAATTATTTTTTTATGCTATCATGATTTTTTAATGTAAGTTGATAACATTCTACATTTTTCTGGTTGTGTAAAAACATTGAGTTGTTTTAAATTAATGCCAATTTTTATGGGTCTTCAAACTGACTACAAAATATGGTAATTTGTATATATTATTACACAATTTTTTTTCAAGGTGAGACAGAAATTTTAAAAAGGTGTTGGTGCTGAAAAATACTAAGACCACATTGAAACTGAACTGATGAAAAATTGAGACCAGAGAAAAGCCTACGCATTTGATACAAGGAGCATATTGTGGCAAGATACTTTACATATAGGAAGGTACAACCAGGTAAATTAAGGGATGAAAGGTAGAACCCACTTTGGAGGTCTTGGGAATTTTAATGTGATATTCACCATAAAAAATGTTCTTATGCATGTTGATAATATTAAATGAAGAGAATGTGAAGACTAATCTTTCATTCTAGTATAGTATTTTCCATATTAAAAAAAAATCTTACATTGTAATGTAGTATGCAATTAACTAATGCACTTGACCCATACTACAGTTTAAACGGTATACCAGTTTGAAATGTCGTATGAAATTAATTTGAAAACAGTCAATCATTCAACATTTAGTAAATCTAAAAATTATGTTGTAAAATCTGTCACAAGAATGCCTTTGAGATTAGATCTATACATGAATTTGTAGTGCTATCCAAAAGTTTAATGTCTAGTCCAAGAGTATACACTCTTTTGAGACAGGGAATTCAAAAATCAATATATGCAGATTTAAAGTTGTTTTCATCTCAATCAGCTACAACACCCACCTCTAGCAAAAAAACATTTCAATCTCTGGTACCTGATTGACCTTGGGGACATCCATAGCCAACTTTTATACCAAATGAATGAAATAAAAGTTTCATTGTTAATCTTAGCCAAAGGGGCACATAACATAGGGATGCAAGAGGATTTCCTTTTAATTTATTTAGTTTTTACAAAAAAGAAGAAAATGATCCATGCACCATTTCCATTTAACCAACCATTATTAACACAGCCTAAATCTCAGGTGATAAAAATCAAGACAAGTGAAAACATTAGAATTCGTAATTAGACTTTTGTTAATACAGTTGAGGGAAAAATTGAATGTTGAAGATGTGAAGTTACTAGAGGAATTGTTCATACAAGATGGCATTTTCTTTTAACCTCCATCAGTGGAAGATGAGTCAGACATAGATGACCTTACCTTGCAGAAAATATCCCCTCTACAAGCAACTCTGGAAAAGCTCACAACTAATGTTTATGAGCTACAGACGAGAAAAATGTGCTACAATCTTTCTCTCACTGTAGACAATATTGTCTCAGTCACTTTGAAACTTAAAAACCCTTTTTGTTTGCAAAAGTATCACTACATTTGGTTAAAGAATGAAATGGCAAAAAAGAAAAACTAGAGAAATTATTATCTTAATTTCTTAATCTTACTTTACAAATAAAATATAAAAAACATCATTTTTTCTCTTTTTATTTTTAAGTTCACAACCTATTATACTTTAAAATTGTTATTTCTTACAACATTAATCATAATTTATTTATTATTTTTTTATCCATAAGAATCAAACATATATAAGAATGTATAACCAATTAAGAAAAACTTCTAATAGAGATAGAAAAAGGAATATTGTTGATAAAAGTGTCTAAACAAATGTTGTATGAATAATATAAATGTATATTCTGTTGCATTTTACAGCTTAAAAGGTAGAATAACACTCTCAGGGCCAAAGTTGATGCCTCCACAGAATCTCTGTTCTACAAGGGAGCAGAGAATATTTGACTTTTCAAAATGTGATTTTAGGTATCCTAATCAACTATTCATTCATATATCAGGCCTTGCTGGCTTGCTTTTAATACTACCAAAACAGTAATGGTATGTTCGTGGTTACAATGGATAGAAATAGTAAATATGCCTCATGCTGATTCACTTATTGTTGGACATTTTGGGGCCTGGCTAATAGCATAATATATGCTGACAAGGCATATATTCCTGAACTTCAGGCCATTCATCACAATCAAAAGAAAGAATCGTCTGTGAGCCTCTGCTTGTAACCCAATAGAATAGATCAAATGAAGCAAAATAGAAATTAAGTTGGACTATAATTTCTTGCAGGCTAGACTCATAATGGTTAGTTCATACTAGGATTGTTAATATGTAGAAGTATGCTGAGACACAGGACATGTTTTGCAACTATATCTGCTTGGATACTTGTGTGTTTGTTGGTGTGGACTTTGTAGAAACATCATTGTCATTGTGATGCTTTAGTGGGTCTTTGGATTTCAGTTTCTTTCAATTAAATTTACTTTTATCTTAATCCAACACTCACATTACTTCTTCATTTGTGTATTGAAAAATACAATTCATTTATTCAAAATCTTATATCATATCTTTTGCTTAGACCTTTTCTATAAGAATTTTTTTTTTTTGTCCCCTCATGATTTTGGTTCAAAATTCTCTATAATTACTGTTTGCAATGAATAATGATATTTGAACAATCTACTTTTTTCTTTTATCTTTTTTAACGCATTATATTACTACTTATATTTTTTTTTTACCTTTTCATCTTTCTCACTAAGTATATAATAATATTTAAGTGTTGAAGTATATTTATCTTATTTTTATCATCTTCTATGTCAATTTGTACTTCAATTTCTTCACCATAGTATAATGTGTACAAATAAATGTCATAAACTACTGTCAATTTTTTTTCATACATCGGGTTTGAATATTTTAACATTTTTGAAACTAAACTACTAATTTATTTCCAAAAAGATTCACTTAATATAAATTGATCTTTCACATACTTATGACAATATATACTTTAAACATTGAAAGATATAAATTTGATTTTTATTTTTTATTCATAAAAATTAAATCTAAGTATTTAAAAATTTATAATAATTTATGCATATTATTCAATTAATTGAACTATATTTTTTGATTTATTTTTTATTTTGATTTATAATAAGTTGATAAAGTAACTATTTTTAGGAGACTTAATCATTTGGTACCTTAAATTTTTAATAGCTAATTTGATATGAATGAATTTTTAATTAAGTAACAAACAAGGGTTTATTATTTTCAAAGTAAGCTATAATATATATACTAATAAATAAAATATCTATTAATAGTATCATTAATAAATCATGAATAATTAATAACATAAAAGCTAAATATACATTGCACGAATATCAAATTTATTTAATCCAAAACACTTAGGTTAGCATAACGCAATCATAACGTCAAAAAAGAAAAAAGAAGACATAACTCAATTATCGGTGTTTTCTGGTCACCATTTGTGTCAATAAAACCAGCACACCAAGCTCTAGGTTTATAAAATTCAACAATATTTAATTCTTTTATCTAGTAGATTACTCTTTGCAATTACTTGACAACAAAACGGTAGGTTCAAAAGTCACAATTATATAGATTTTTTTCCTAATTATTTTGACAACAAAACAATATGTATTTTAACCTATTTAAGCACTCAAATATTGACCTCCTTTATAATAAAAAAAAATGGTAAAAGATTGGAATTTTGTGTATAGAACAAAAAGAACAAGTGGAATACTTAGGTTTTTGTTGGACCAAAAGGAAGAAAGGGTTTGATTAAATTCATTTACAAAATATAAAATTGAACATATCTGTGCATAGCATGCAGAACAAGTGTAGCCTCCCCTAGTAATGGCATATCTAGGCCACATCCAATAACCTTATCAGCACAGCAACTTGATTTGTTAGTAGTTGGTATTTGAAATGTAACATTACATCTGACCATTATTTAATAGTGTCATTGATTTTTTTATTTTTAGCTAAAGATTTCTAATTCATTTAACTTATGATATATATCCATTACTGTTTTCAACTTATTTCGATAAGTTCTTCGTGATAGCTTATCAAAACAGTTTATTAACTAATATAAAATATATTTTATTTTTTATTAACAGCATGAACATAAGTACTTATATAATAAGCACTTATTTAATTAAACTATTTATCTAAAGAGACTTAAATCTTAAAAAATGATTCTCTCCCGTTTTGTTCGTTGATTTTTCAATACGATCCACGTCACACAAGTAATGGGTGGATGCTTCCGTGAACTTGAAGGAAGAAATATCTTCTTAGGGAAGGAAGGTTCTCTTTGAATTTCTATTCAAACAATTTAAGAATGACGTGTTTTTTTTTTTTACTTGGATTATTCATGTTACTTAATTTTCAAAGTAAAAACTTTTAGTGTGTATTTTAAGAAATAAAAAAATGTTACTGATCTATTAACTTATTAACGCGTGGGACTCACATCAATAGTTATCCTAAATCACTAATTAACAAAGGAAACAATTTGGATAGACCTTATCCATGAGTCCCTTTCAAAAATATGTTATATTCAAATTATCTAAAACTAAAATACTCCATAAGATATTGCTCGAAAGATGCATGTTTGCAATTAATTACAAGACTAGTTGTTAACAGAAGAATTTATTCTTTTTCATTAAACTAATTATTAATAACTAAATAATTAAAGTACGCAAATTGTTATAAAAATCTTTAATGTGTAAGTTTCATTCCTGTTAATAATAATAATAAATTATTAAATATATTTTTAAGACAGATTTTTTTGTAAAGAAGGTGATCAAAATTAAAAAAAAAAAAATTGGAAAGAGGGTTTTTGCATCACAACAAAAATTGTTTGTCAGATTTCACCATCTTGAATACAACAAGAAAGAAAGGAGAAGATTGAGCAATCTCTGAAATAGAAGAGAAAATTTTACATTTTGGAAATTTGGAGGTAATTTTTCATTCCAATATTTGAAATCTTTGTTTGTTTGGGATGTAGATGATTGTGGATAAGAAGAATAAGGGTGGTAGAGAGTGGATCATCATCGGTGATGATGGCGGCAGTGCAATGCAGGTGCGGCGGTGGACTGATAGCTGAAGGTGGTGGAGAGAGAAGGAGTATAGAAAGGGAAATATTCTGATGAAATGGGTGTATAATAAGGAAATACTCCTTAGATTAATCTAAGGCAGGATAATAATGGTGGATGGTAAATCACTTACAAAATAATTTATTCTAGCATTCGTCTATTTTTAATCTTTATAAATATTAAAAAAATATTTTAATATTTATATTTTTAATTATTAATTTTT
>JAMLFT010001528.1:0-30276 GCA_026544285.1 Pachyrhizus erosus
AAAAATTATATAGTTGTATAATAATTTTTTATATTATTTTATGTTATTTTTATTAATTAATTAAAATTTATCTAAATTAAAATATGATATTTAATTAAAGATTATCACTTTATTATTATTATTATTAATGTTTTGTATTTATAAATTTTTATTTTATTTTTTAATTTATTGTAACATTTCAATATATAATGAATTTATAATAATAAAATTAAAATATTTATTTTTATTATAAGAGAATAAACATAAATAAAAGCTCAAACTATAAAGGAATTTAAATTAAAAGTTAGTGTATTAATAAAAAAAAATATATAAGGTTTAATATGAAATGATGATACTATATTAATGATAGATGATAAGGATAAAATAAGATTATTCTCTTTAAAAGATAAATATAAAAATTAAATAAATTATAACTAAAAAATTCATAATAATTAACCGTATATCAAAAAACTAAAATTAGATAAATTAAATAAAAGATTTAAGACTATAACACTATAGTAGGATAAAAGAGTTTAAATTTTTAAACTTTATTATAGCAATTTTAATTATAAAAAATATTTATTATATATTAGATATCATGTTTAAAGTTTTAGAAACATAATTAACTCTCAAATTTAGTTAATTTTTAAAAATTTTTAACTTTATAATAAAAAGAATAATAAGTTCTCCATTTCAAAAGAAATTCACAATGATATAATATTATTTTAAGTTTCTCTTGTATTAATAAAAAAATTAAGAAAAAATAGAGAGACCTTAAAAAATTATAGAAAATGGTAGTGAATATATTTTGAGATGTGTATTCATCTTGAGTAGTAAAAGAGATAAAAATATAAGAGAGAAAAATTGTGAGATGTAAAAAACTGTGATGAGAAAGAAAAAAAAGAAAAAAAAGAATTTATAAGAAATAAACTTGTATAAAATAATTTTTAAAAAACTATATATACATATTATATGTATGTTATTTTATTTGAGGTAACATTATATATAGATATTTATATGTGAGTAATTTTTAAAAAGTTGAAATATAGACAATAACATAAAAATAAATGAAATGAAAAATATGATATATTTTAAAAGAAAATTGTTAAAATTATGATATCTGTTTAATATAATAAAATATATGATTTTTAATAAAATTATATATCTATTGTTTTTTATACAAAATGTTGAATACTTATATATAAGAGAGTCTTATTTTTTTACTTTTTTTTTTCAAATCTATAAAATATCATAATCGACATTGAATATTAAATTATAATTACACAATTAAATCAACAAAATTTATATCCATAATCTATAATAACAAAAGAAATATCTTCATCTGATCTTTACATTTTTGTCAAAACTATTTTACACTCTAATTTAAAATTACCCATCATTTGATTATCCTTTCTCTCATTTTTTCTTTTACTCTTTTTTCTATTTAATTTTCACTTTCTCTCTTACTCTTTTATATTATAAAAAATAGAGACACAAATTCTCATATTGTATATTAAATTAATAATAATATGACAATTGATGATAATTACATTGATGTATATCAAAAATATATAAAGTAAAAAGAGTTTATAATAAAAATAACATATCATACAATCACTTATGAATGATTAACGTTAAAAATTATTTTTTGATAATTAAATAATCATAACTTTATTATTTTTAATAAATTTCAATTAATAAAACAAAGTGTTCAAACGATTGGGTTCAATAAAGTATTTTTGTCTACCATTTTTTCTAAAACTACATCATCTCAATCACGAAAACGTTATACTTCTATAGCCCAAAAAATGACTGTAAAATATTAAATTAGAATCTTAAATTGAAAATGGTAGGATACATGTTTCAGGGGAAGAGAGAAGAGAAAATAGGGAAACGTAACGAGTTGAAAATAGGATATACTGAGAATGAGAAAACTGAGTACAAAGTCACTACCCAAGTCTTTATATAGTCTACCAAAGTAGCTCTAATTTACTATATATCTAAAAGAAAATATGAGCCTGGCAATCCGTTCACATCTTATTTTGATGTCAAGAATTTTTTTTAAAAAAAAGTATGGCATATCAGAATTTCAACACTAACAGAAACGAATCAAGAATATAAAACTCTGGAAGCTTAAGAATTTCTTCAGCTCCATGCAGCTGAAATTTTTATCCCTTTGGCAAATTTATGGTACAACCAAAGGTAATAACAGTACAACAAAGACAGCAATTAAAACTAAACTTCCGCATGACGGTGGCAGCAATTTGCACCTTGTAACGATAAGCCTTTTCTGTGCCATTTGTTTCTTTTGATTTGAAGGGATTAATTAAAACTGAATTTTCTTCAGCTTTTGGGATCTTGATTCTCCTTCCGGTATTGTTCGAGAATAGTTGAGCATGCATGAAAGGTCGATATCTTTATAAGACCATGACTTATTAGTTTGATCATAAACAGTCTCCAAGTCCTGCAAAAATTATTAATTTCATAATTATTTGCAGACCCTTGTACATCCAATGATAGAAGAGCATAATGCATGGCATTTTGACTAAGAAGCCACAAAAAAATTGCTAGAATATCATAATGTATATTGCACAAAGACAATCAACCTGTATCTTGAGAAAAGTTGTTTTTAAAGATGTACGTGCTGTCATGATTATGCATGTTCAATTAAGGTTGAAATCAATAAAAAAAGACAACCTAGTATGAAGTCTTATCACCAAAAACAGAGATTATTTAGAAAAATTTTGATAAATAAAAAAGGCCATCACAAAATGATGAAAACAAAGTAAGTTAGGGAAACATTTCTCAAACAGGAACACACAAAAGAGATGATAGTTACCAGGCTAATGAGGGGGACTGGGTAAGGTCAGCGCAATGATATTTTGTGAAAGCTTCACATGCCCAATTCATGTGACCGTCTGCCAGCACACTGCCACAAGAAGAAAATGATTGGAACCAGAAAATAGAAATCCAAATAGACAAGCATGTCACCCTCTAAATCTCAAAGGAGCATTCGGCATAAAATATTGTTAATGATGTCAATAAACCGAACAAAAAAGATCCAACAAAAAGTGAGTGACTTGAATCAAAATGAAAAGAACTTACCGATGTTTCTTGACAAATGAGTTCCACATTGGTAGGAACTGCTTCACATTGTCAGGTGCATCAAGAATAGCAAGTCTCTGCAAATCAGTGTGTCAATGCTTCATCAAATTATAACAAAAAGTGTGAAAAATAACAAATAGTAAGCTCTAAGAATAAGGTCCAAAACTTGGTTAAACCAACCAATTATAGTGTACATGATCTAAAATTTAAGTAGTTTTTATTTTTTCCTGTTAAGAAGAATAATATGTTATAGGGTTAGCTTTTTTTATTTCTAAGATTTGAAATAAAATTTGGTTCAAAAAATCCTTAAGGTTGGGACTCTCAGTCACAAATAAATCTTCAAAGAAAGGTAATTATATATCACTTTTAAGCTCCTGCCAGCCACTCATTATTATAGAGCTCTACCAGAGGTTTATTGTTCAACAAGGGTGAGAATTAGAAAATGAAATTGTAGAAAATCAAAATATAAGATCACTTGTATAATTGTACATACCCTTCGATCTTCAATCTCTTGAGCGCCCTCATTAATTTCATCCTCACTATCTTCATCTACTAGCACTTCTTCAAGTTCCATAGCCTTTAAGCCGGAAAAAAAAAAGACAAAAATGAGTAACAAATTGTCAGACATATGATAGCAAAGGCAAGTATTAGAAACCAACAATGACTTAGGCTAAATGTAAGTATTAAACATTTGAATACAATGAAACCGGAACTTCTTTTTCTTTTTCTTTTTTTAAATAAGGAAACAATATTTAATAGAAAAGAATGTTGCTTAGTCATCAGGTCACCATAGCTTGCCCATATAAATACTAATAGTAGTGAACTTATACATAAAGCTAAGTTTCTGCAACCATCAGTACAAATGATATACCGATCGAGTCCATGGCTTGACAGCCAAAATGCATCATTGTGATGTCATACCAAAATCAGACCAAAAATACAATTATCGAAGAAAAAGATTGTACCCAATTATGATAGTTTTCTACATTTCATACATACAACCCCCAAGTACATGCATCTTCATTGTCTAGAAATATATATTTGATAAGTGGTTAGTTTAACGGATAAATTAACCAATGTTAAATTAACCAAAGAACCTCTACACTTTTTGTATGAGATGCATTGAGTTTAGGCCTCTCAATCGAACTTATAAAGTTCATGATTTCTTTAACACAATTCCTATTGACATGCAAAGAAAATAAAAGTACAAAAATATAAATTAATAAATGCCGTCGCTCATCACCTGGTATTTGTGAGAGTGATAAAACTTCCGCTTCTCCAACCGGGCAACCCTGAAATGTTTTGAAAAGAACTATGTCAAAGGTGTGTCCATTATGATACTTGTACTTTATAGCAAGAGTTATAATAACAAGTTGAAAATGATAAATGAAAATTTTTATTTCAACACTTCCTATATAAATTTCAATGGAATCATACTTATATAAGTATCACATATGCAGAAAAACTGTTAAACCTAAATATTTGTAATGACATCTTGGATGCAAAAAATAATTGTAATGGCATCAACTACATTTATGATATAGCAATCTTGAATTCAGTAATAAAGTGTAAAACCAAGCTCATGCATGGTTAACAGACCCTGCTAATTAACATAAACTGATATGCAGAAGTTAACAAAACTCAAACAAATCAACAGCTCTTCAACCACATACGTATAAAGATCCGAGATGTAACATTTTGACAAGCTGCTGCAATCAATCAGTTTCATACAGTATTATTTCATTTTATAGATTATGTTGTTGCTCAAATTGAACAAGATAACTTTATTTAACAATTAAGGCATCATTGATCTATCAGGTGAACAGTTTTATATTATGCTAATATGACTGCAAATCATTTATGTCAAAAAGTTGTACTAAAATTTTCAAGATGAATTCATTTTTTCTTGGGAAACATATTTCAGTAACATTTTAGCCTTGTCATTACAATGAGGGACACAACATTTCCGGCTATAAACTCGTAATAATGCATATACAAACTTCCCAGAATATAAGAACTATCTCCAAGGATAGAGAAAAGATCAAGGACATACATATTTGGGTCATGTTGCTCAATTGGTAACTTGTCTTTCTTCCTAGCTTGTGGCACTTCAGGAGTCCTATGATCATGCTCAGATATTGATGGGACACAATCCGGACCAGGATGTACAATAATTGCATTTGAAACCCCTTCATGGTCAACTTGTGGCACTTCAGAAGTCCCATCATCATGATCAGATATTGATGGGACACAATCCCGACCAGGATGTACAATAATTGCATTGGAAACCCCTTCATTGTCATCTTGTAGCATTGCACTTGTCTCATCACCATGATCAGATATTGATGGGACACAATCCAGACTAGGATGTAAAATTTCATTTGAAACCCTTTCATTGTCATCTTGTAGCATTGCACTTGTCCCATAATCATGATCAGATATTGATGGGGCACAATCCGGACCAGGAAGTACAATTGCATTTGAATCCCCTTCAAGGTCAACTTGTAGCAATGCATGTGTCGCATTATAATGATCAGATATTGATGGGACACATTCCAGACCAGGATGTAAAATAATTGCTTTTGATACTGCATTGTCATAGCAATATGTGATACATTCTTTACACTGAAACATTAATTCTAGCATTCTACAACTATCCCATCTAACATATGATTCTTTCATAATCATGCTCAACAAATATATTAACAATTAGAACTTAAGAGAACCATTTGATACAATTTGGCAGGCTAGATATTTGTATCATGTGATGAATTGAAAATGATTTTAAATCCTGTGATACATGGATGAATCGGTGCAATTCCATATTATCAATGAATCACACAATTTAGCAGTTTGTTATTTTCTTTATTGCTTTATTGCCACCAATTCTCTTCAAAGAGAGAAAAAAGTTAGACAAGATTAAACTGTTAAAGGAAAAGAGGCTGAAGGAACACTATGGAATGCACCCCTAATTCATTTCTGTTTTCATTATTCTAAAGCAAAAGTTTTACGTTGTCATTATATTTAGTTGTTCCATTAGTCACTCTACTTTCATTCTTCTAAATTGCAGACATCACACAGTTATGACACAATTTTGTTTTCAGACTCATGGTAAAGATGTCTTGTCAATTTGTAGTTTAAAGTTACTACATTGAGCACATATATTCTAAGCTAACTTTCTATTATGCCACTGACTGAATCAGTTGATTTGATATGATTCGCTATACACGATTTAAAAATTAACTTGGAGTTTCACGATTTGAATTGCTTTTGTAACCTTGTATACAAAACTGTTTGAGGGGAAATAATACTTCCAACTCTGAGTTGGGATAAGCTATAATATGACTCGGGTTGCTGCGGATATGATCCCTGGATTTTTCAAGAATCCTCACAGAGGAAAATCATTTGAAGCAATTCATAGAAAACTTTGATATTACCAAAATGGATCTTTTGAATTGGATGAAATGAAGTTACCCATTTGGAGAATGGGCAAGGACATGGAATCAGAGCATATGGTTATGCATGCTTGATTTCATAATTGTTTGGGCATCATTAATGGTTGTCTCTCACTTGAAACAAGCTTGCAACCGTGGTTCATTTTATGATGCATGCCTAGCTTTAAGTGATTGTGCACCATCTCTGAACAGACCTGTGAGATGTTGTTAGGATATAGAATAAACGAGATCAAAGTAGTTGCTAATTAGAGGGATATCATGAGCCGGGCCCATCATATCTATAAATAGGAGGATACTAGGGAATAGAGAAGGCATTCAGATCAGTAACACTTCGAGAGAATAGAGCAGTGGCTTTGTTGTAGAAGAGGAAATCCATGGAGGAGAGATTTATCTCCTATTTCTTGTTCTTTTCATCGTATTCAATAAAATCTGTCTTTTATTTTCCATTCCCAATTCTTGGTCCCTAACAGATGTTCAATCCAAGCTATTGACTATAGAGAGACTGGTCATAACCAGAGCCTATTAAGGTCATGATCATTGGCTCTGGTGATTTGGCTACAAACTTTCCAGAACATAATGCTGCAACAGATTTCATGAAAACTATATTGCCCAGGTGGACATCACACTCCTCTGGACCACACCAGATCTCTAATCACAGTCATGCAATTAGGTGATTGACCTCCTTGGTGGTAGGCATTTTTTTTCTTAATGAAAAAGAAGCACTAAGGAAGGCTAGGATTTTAAGATGTATTGGACTGCTATGTGTAATACCATCTTGGAAAACAACAGTTCAATAAAATCCTAAAAACTAGCAATTTCTTTCTATCCTTAACTTTCCCAAATATAGAGTTTTCTACCCTTAAATAATAAAAATGGCCCTAAATTTTAATGCTTTATATCCTTAGCCTTGTACTGTTGTGCAGAGAAGTAATTTGCAGACATAATCCTAGATGTGGAAAAAATTAGATAGCTCCAATTTTATTTTTGGCCACACTGAGAAGTAATTTTCTTTATTAATTCCTAGGTGGATTAGAGATCCCCTCCACTTTGAAATAATCCAACAACCACCCTTGAATCATGTCAAAATTGTGACTGGGTTCGGTCAAATTTTGCAAGCTGTGTAGAACATAAATTGTATCACCAACTAAACTACTTGATATGGTTGCAAAAGTAAGTTACACACCGTTAGCGTTCTCTGAAATCTGTGTAACTCCTGCAGGAATTTTAGCACCAAAGAGCAGTTGATCTGTATCATTTGTTGGTTCTCTATGCCTATATCGTTTGGCGCTGCATATAGATATTCTTAGTTGGCCATTTTACTTCATAACATATATCTATACGAGGAGCTGAGAAATTTCAGAACAGTGAGAATAGAGTAGCTTACCAATAGAGAAAAGTTTGTAGTCTTGGATCAATACCCCGTGCAACATCCTGGAGGGAAATTAATTAATAAATTTGAGGAACAAACACAAAATTCTAAATGCATTAATGATAAAACTTTGAACAACTTTGTCATGCTTCAATGTTTCTAGGCAGATGTTCTTTACAAGACTAATACTACAGAAAAAACCAACCATCTTACAAGATTAATCTATTATGTACCAGAGCAAAAATGCTGTAGCTATTGGACTT
Source organism: Pachyrhizus erosus (assembly GCA_026544285.1). Lineage (NCBI taxonomy): Eukaryota > Viridiplantae > Streptophyta > Magnoliopsida > Fabales > Fabaceae > Pachyrhizus > Pachyrhizus erosus. The sequence continues at coordinate 8,172 of JAMLFT010001528.1, forward strand.
CATCTCTTACACGGCTTTATTATTTTTTGTCATTAAATTTTTTAAAATTTCTGTCTTTAATCCTTGAAATTTTTTTTGTCTTAGTCCCTTAACTTTTTTTCGTCTTTATTTTTAATTTTTGTCTCTGAACTCTTTTTAACTGATTTTATTTTCTTTGCTTTTCGTATTTACTTTTAATTCCTATTAAGGGATTAAAAATAAGGACAAAAAAGTTAAATAACTAAAAATAACAACGAAAAAATAAAATAAGAAACGTTGATATGTAAAAAATAAAGTTCAAAAACTATTAAAAAGTTTAGAAATAAAAGAATAATGAACCCTCTCTTACACAGAACAACACATGTCTCAAGTTCAGCAGAAAAGAGACCTAAAATATTAAGTTGCAAGTAAGGAGTCAAATCTTAAGAATGACCTTTATAATGTACACCCTCAGACATGAAAGCCCACTAGACAAGGACAAACAGCATGCTTACACTAAAACTATCTTTTACTAAAATTACACATTACTTGAGCTGAAAACTAAAATGGAGATTTTTAGTTTTTTGATAAAAGAAATATTATTAGAAAGAGAATGAAGGAGTAATAACTAATAAATATTAAAAGAGAATGAAGGAGTAATAACTAATAAATATTAAAAGAGAATGATAACAAATAACAAAGATGTAACAAATAAAAAGATTAAAGACAAACAAGTTGAAACAATAAAGCTTTCTGTGATCATTTCACACATCTGCCAGGGAAAGCTCATCCAAGAAATCATATGCTCAGCACCAAAAGGCCATAAAAGATTTTCTTTCTCAAATCAAAGTTGGGTGGGCTTAGAGGATTCTTAATAACGAAAGCACTTTTCCTTCTTTAGTACTATCATAGTAATACAGATTAGAGAAGCATACTTAAGGAATATTGTGCTTTTAGGGATTATTATGTTAACTTTTAGAAATTTTAGAATTTCATCATATTTAAGAGAATTTTTCATTATTTTATGGACTTTGTATATAACTAGAACAGTCTGTGCAAAAGAATAGGAAAAAGCCTTCTAATAACTAATCAAATGAAAATCTTCCTGTTTTTGAGAAAATTATAAAAATATCATTAAGCAGGAAAAAAAGTAATAACAGCTTAACATGAGGCAATATTTTAGACAGGTTTATTACATTTATTGATAAGTTATACATTCTTAGGAAGATATTAACATGTTAAATTATTTTTAGGAATTTTTCATTTAATTAGGATTATCTAGGATTTTTATTATCCTATAAATACCTTTTAGACGTCTTATATTATTCAAAACTTTATGCATAATTGTAATATGAAGATTTTCTTTTTCCTCTGAGAGAATTTGCAATCGGATCAAAGGAGTACTCTACATCACATTTCACAAAGCAACTGAAGTTGATTGGAAACTAGCATTCTACATGAGAAATTTTCAAAGCTTCTATCCACTACTCTAGTTTACCATTTATTTTCACTCAACTCTCTCACTAGCACTATATCATTTACAAAGCATGCATTATGGCACTAGCCCTTGGATACGCTCAATAAGCACGTCTAAAACAAAGGTAAAAGGATCAGTCAAAAAAAATTATTCTTGTTGCGCTGTAATGCTATGTTATAGGGCAGTCTCCAATTACTTCATCATATGGTGTGTGCATACCAATTTTAACCCCATTATACAAGTTTTTTTTTTTTCAAAGTAAATTGTATAAAATGCCAGGAAAAGCCCAGCATGGTATTGGCATAAAAATGTTTTACCATTCCCCTAATTGTACTTTTTTCCTTTTCTTTCTCAGAAAATTTTCTTTCATAAAAGGTATAGACATGGATGAATAGAATAAAAAAGAAATAAAACAAGCTTCAAAATCACAGAATCACAAGCCCCAAAACACTAGAGGTCTTAAATGAAAGAGTAAAATTAATATTTCCAAGAAGAAAGCACCGATACACAAACAAATTATAACCAATTTGACATTAAAAGTATTAATAGATTTATAAAAATTAAAGACGAAAAAAATTGAGGGCAAATTGTTCAAACCTTCGTATCGTTGAGAACAGTCTCCACAAACATAGTGACAGATGGACAATCCTCCGATTTCTGCAAAATTATTTATACTTGATACCATGGCTTGCTACAACTTATTGATTGGAAAGCTAGTAAGAGTTTTGAAGATTACTGACCGAAAATTCAAACTTCAAATGGTCATGCGACGATGGAAGGTGGCATTTTAATCCCTAAAACAGCTCATGTCAGAAACATTAAACCCTAAACCCTAAATCCTAAACCCTAAACAGGTTTACATTATCATATTGGTAAACGTAAAGCATTAAATCAGTACTCAAAAATAGTCTTAACCTTGTATGATGCACATCGAACCAAACATAATGGACAGGAGAAATTTTCAGTAACTGCAATCAAAGATTTCAGTTAATATTTAACATCAATGCTGATATTCTAATATAAATGTAAATATTCTAACATGTATTAACTTGAATCAGTAACTAATTTGTTTGGAAAACACATTTGTTAATCCATCCTATAGGAAAAAAACAAATAAATACGCAAGAGAAAGACTAAGAACAATATTTAAATTACCTTCCGTTCTCTGCAACCTATTATTGTAATACCTGTAATATTTTTTATAAACAATATTGATTAAAACAGACAGAGCAGAATGATCGCCATTTCTTCTATCAGATAAAATGTCAAAAGGACTAAGAAGCCATGAAAAATATCTCATCACAAATGAGATATAAAATGTAATACCTGTAATGAAACGAAACATTTCCTTTTTTCTGCCTGAACCAAGAAGAAACTAGAAGTTAAAATGTACGCCAAATTTATTTAATAGAAATTACAAGGAAGTTCAATCACCATCACCACCCAAAAAAAAAAAATCTAGTACTTTTAGCCATTGAAATCCCAAAAACTGTAGTATAACAAAAAGTTTTAAAGAGATAAATAACTAACATTCATGAAAACCCCAATGATTTATGGCAGTTAACAAAAAAAGATATACCCAAAAGATGGAGAAAGTTAATTCATGACTTCTTCAGTCATTGTTTCTCTCACTTTATTAATGTGATAAGAGAGCTTGTTGAACAAATTTTAACAGCTAAAAGGTTATTATACAAAAATAACTCATAAAGATAATGATACATAGATACATAACTAAACCAATAATATTAACATATCTAGTACTCCCCAACAGAAGCTTATGACAAAAATGAAATTTACCGAAGGATACAATATAATGATGGCGACATTGATGCTACTTCTCTGCTTGCTTCTGTCTGGTTGGAAGGTTTTTTCCTGGCTCCAAATTCTTTAACCAAAAATGAGATTTGAAGTTGCCTTAATATACCCTCTAGAAACTATAAGAACAAAGAAGAAACAAGCAACAATTAATACAAGTTCTCCATTGAAGAATTAAGCCATTGTGTGTGCATCAATTTGACAGGGATGTCAAAATCATTAGGGTTTTTTCTTTTCAAAATTTAAATAATTCATTTGCGCTTAGCCTTAATGTTTTGTTTTATTATTCCCTCATCTACGTTAGTTTAAATTGAAAGCAGATTCTTTAAACAACTTTATGTATTTATTTCATCCTTTGTAACTTTGACTAATCAATGAAATAATAATTATCATTTTTTCTCCTAAGCTGCATGTTATTAGAGCTGCAGTGACTAAAGAAAATAGGTATGGGGAAAACAAAGGAATACCAAACCCCACAGCAGCCTCTTGTGTGACATTGGTAGGCAAAGAATCGGCTTCAAGCTATAACCTGGAGAAAAGGCATTGATTAAAGAAGCCTTGGTCTGATCATTGCAAGAAGTCTTGGCACACGAAGGTTTCAGTTGAAAGCTCCATGGTAAACCATCAAATTGGAAGAGGAAATCAGGAGGAGAAGGACGAGCATTTCAAGCATCTAATACTAAAAATCAGAAGCAGAAAAATACCTCTCAGTAATCTCCATTCACAAAGGAGAAGTTAAAACACTTTAAATTTTTTTCTTCTAAAATGTCAGTTAACACATCCTCTTCCTTAGCCCGAAAAGGTACTCATTTTTCTATTGCTCTCCTTAGTACTAAATGTTAAAGATCCATGGGTCATTGATTCAGGAGCCACTAACCATGTAACAGATTGTCCAAGTTGTTTTATTCCTGTAGTCCTTGTGTTGATAACAAAATGGTTAAAATTGTAGATGGTTCCTTCTCTGCAATATTTGGCGTTGGTTCAGTTCCTATATTGAATTTCCCAACACTCCATAACGTTCTATATGTTCCCTACATGTAATTTTATCTATATTCCATCAGTATATTAACTTCTGACCAAAAAATGTATTTTTACTCATCATCTTGTAAATTTCAGTAGTTGAAATCAGGAAAGACAATTGGCAATGATAAGGAAGTTGGTGGCCACTATTCTTTCAAGATGGAATTGTTTTCAATAAGCAAACCCAAAGTAACTATCTCTGTTTAATATTTGATCCCTAGGATGATGAAATAATGTTATGGTATTATATATTAGGTCATCGAAGTTTAATGTATCTAAAGAATTTTTCCTTGAACTCTTCAAGAATAAAAATCCATTTTACTTTCTTGTGATACTGGCTAACTAGTAAAACATCATCATTATACTTAATCTCCTCAACCATATAAAAACTAGCCCATTTATCCTAATTCATACTGATATTTTTGGACCTAGCCAAGATCCCACACCATGGAAAAAATTAGTTTATCTCCTTCATACATGACTGTTGTGCAAGCAATGGGGACAAACACTAAGGGCTAATGGGCTAAAAGTTCATCATATAAGTGAATTTGACACCACACTCAATTCAAAATCTTAAGACTTTTGTGAGTTTTTCTCACTTATATATTGCTCAACTCGTCTATTTTTACCAATGTGAGACTTCACTTTTACACTTGTACTTCATCTCCCCCTCAAGTGTGAGTCTCTTTCACATTATAGTTTCCCTAAAGTTTTTTTCCATCCATAAGTGTCCAATGATGATGTCTCTAAAGCTTAATGATCTAGTACCCTACCAATTTGAACCTTTGGCTTTAATACCAATTGTTGTTCATTTAAGGGAGACAAATATTGAGAAGAATTACACTAATGGGCAAGGAACAAACCATCCCCCTCAAATATGAATCTTTTTTACATTGGAGTTCTCTCTCAAGCGGAAGTCATTTTTAATTCATGAGTATCCAATAGTACCTCTAGTACCTTGCGTTGTTGCCTCCACTATTTCAAGGACACGAGACATGTTGTCTAACCTCCATGTATGGGTCCACGCCAAGAACACTTTTACACAAGGGATCCCCATGCCCGTGTCTGATTCATTGCTAATCTATTTTACTCGTCCAAGATGAATACCGATTGTTGTTCACCTAAGGAGGCAACTCGAGGAGATTTTCACTAATGGGTTATAAGCATAGTACATAAGTGACCTTGACATCACTTTCAACTTAAAATCTTAAGCCATTAGATTTATGAGCCTTCCTCACTTATATATTGTTCAACTTGTCCATTCCTACCTATTATGAGACTTCACTTTCACACTTGTACTCCAACAACGATCATACTAGACTAGCATAAACAAAAATAAAGGCAATGTTCAAAAGCTTCTTTCATATGATAAAACTAGGTTTCAAGAACAAACCAAAATATTCTACACTAACAATGGTAGAGAGTACATCCACAAATGTTTGAAGTTTCTTTTTAAGGAAAAAGGGATCGTCCATCAAAGTTCTCTCATTGATAACCCATAACAAAATAGGGTAATTGAGAGGAAAAATAAACACATTCTAGAAGTTGTTCAAACATTATTAGTGGAGAATTGATTTGTTTATTTCATACTCAAACAAATATAGCATTTTTAGTGAGCCAAGTCAATTTATCATTCTCCTCATAAAAAAGTGAAGCAAGACACAAGATCTTAATAAACTTAAAGAGTGTTCCTAGACAAGGATTATTTTTTTAAAGAAAATTGGAGAGCAAACAATTGATAAACTGATGTTGACTAGGTTGGATCTGTTATAGATCGAAAATCAACATTTGGGTATTGCTCTTTTGTAGGGGACAACTTAGTCACATGAAAAGGATAAAAAACAAATTATAATCGCAAGTTGTGTTGAAGATGAATATACGACTATGGCACATGGAATACATGAAGTTTTGTGGCTGAAAATAATTCTTGAACAATTACATCTTCCTACGACTACCTATAAAACTATATTGTGATGATAAAGCTACAATATGTATTGCTCAAAACCTTGTCCGATATGACCAAACTAAGCATGTGAAGATTGATAAGCATTTTATAAAAGGAAAGGTTGATGGAGTTATTTATATGCCATTTGTTCCAACCTCCCAACACTTAGCATACATTCTAACTAATAAAGGACTATTTCAACTTAATTTTAAGCAAGTTGAAATTGGGCATGATGAATATCTATGCACCAATTTGAGGGGTGTCAAAGTTGTTAAGGTTTTTATTTTCAAAATTTAAATATTACTTCTAGAATATTAATTAAGATCATATTAGAATAGACTAAGATTAGATGAATATTATTTAGCCTTATTTTTTGTTTTATTTTTTTTCTTATCTACAAGTTTGAATTGCAATCAGATTGGTTAGAGAATCTCCAACAAATTCAGCCTATTTATATCATCCTTTGTAATTTCAATTAATTAATGAAATAAGAATTGTAATTTCTTCTCCTAAACTACAAATTGATTTAGTTTACTCTTTGGAAACCATAAGAACAGAATAAAACCAAGAAGCAGTCAATACAAGTTCTCCATTAAAGAATTGAGTTGTTGTCATGTCTATATCTGGGAATTTATGCTTAGTAGCTAAATAATATTGATGCTTGTTCAAACCTCCATCTTAGAATTCCTGAAATCTTGAATTGAGATTATCTTGCTCTTTCTTCGAAAACAATACTGCAAATTATACTGCAACATGAAAAAAGTTTTTAGTTTGTTAAGTAGTACATCTATCATAATTGTGAAGACCGAAGAACAGATAAAAAGCTTGAAAGGGATTGTTACACAAAAGCAGAACCCATAAATAGCGTATACTTAACTAGAACAAAAGAAAGCCCCAAATGAAAAAAAAACAAAAATATTGAGCATTAACTAGATATAGTTAGATGTCATACCGTCATAATACACGGATGCAAAATAGTTTCGGTATCAATGATTGTTGGCTTTTGCAAAAGAAAATTTGGAGATATACTCAAAGGTACTTGTCCATATAAGCACTTCTCTCCACCCAATGCTGTCAAGTACAAAATAAAATGATGGGATCATATGAAAGTTCAAAAATCACCCTTTTCCATAACAAAATCATTTTAATTTGAAGGAAAGAAAATAATTTTTAAAATATCAGATTTATTTTTCTTTTTTGATGTAAGAATAAATTCATCATGACAAAGAGAAGGTGATTACAAAGAGTTAGAGGGATAAGAAATACTAATAAATCATCAAAATATCTGTAAGAGAAACCACTTCAAAAAGACCTTACCAACTGTCCAATTCTATGGTTTTCAAGAGACTGTAGATAACAAATCATCTCATTTACTTTGCAACAAAGATAAGGATTTCTATTACTAGATATTGTTAGAACCAACTCAACTTTTAAGCTGTCAGTAGCATTTCCATCTCTAGTGTATCCATCATGCCTTTAGCTGAAATTATAATTTATTTGAGAAGAATGGGAGTGCAAGGATTCAATTTTTTCTTACTTAACCAAAGAGATTCTAATATCAAGGTTTACAACTTGGAGAGACCAGGGTTTGAGTAGTTAGATATAGAGTGATAGACAGAGAAATAGAACCAATGTAAAAAGGCTATATAAGTTGAAGCATGCATTCTGTCAAGCCTGCACATGCATTTACATTACAGAAAACAGTATATAATGTATAGATGTCAATCAACCACCCCCTTCAATCTAGCTCCAACCAATCCATCAACGCTTCCTTATTTCACAAGGCCTTTCTTTAGTAGTTTATTAGACAGCATCGATTGACCTGGACAAATATCTCCCCCTGAATAACAAAACCCAAGTGATATCCCCCAACAAAAAGTTTTCATTGTTTTACTTAAGGAAATGATGTGTGGCTTGGATGGTAACATCTTGGAGCTGCTCGGACGACTTTCATGTAAGTAAACAAGTGTTTTTATAATTGTAATTTATTTAAAATAAAAAACGTTATATGTTAAACAAGATTCAGGAGTTCCCTGACTTGTAAGTTGGGCTCTTATCACTACTCCTTCCATAATGGCATGCTTAACCTTCTTCGTGCTTCTCCTCAGCACACACACATAAGTTATAAACATGACATGGCTCCAGAAGACCTTTGACCTTCACTGAACCTTCTTCATCTACTCTCCACGGCCTAGGTTCATACCACCCCGGCAACACACTCAACTTCACTTGTATTTATATCATACGGAAGAGTATACAATTATTTATAGTTTCCCATCGATCATCCTTCAAACTCTAGTACTCAAAGAGATGGACAGTCATTTTTTGGTATAGATACTTAAAAAGTGAATTCAATAGTAGTAGAGAAAGGTTATATAGGAGAAAAGGATAAAAAATCCTCCTTGAAGGGAAAGGGTATGAAAAAAGAAAAATCAAAAGAGAAAAAAACATAAGATAAAAAGAGCTCTCCAGTGCTTCTTCATATAAGAGTGAGAACATCTCCAAAAACAAACCCATGAACTGAACCTATAGAATGATATTATTTTTTTTATGTCAAAAACATGTACGGAAAGGATCTGCACTGAAAATTTCAGCATTATGTTGAAATCAACTGTATCATACTCCATCTAAAAGGGAAAAACTACATGGTGCTCTTTCATGGTTCTCTTGATTTGATTTATTATTTCAGGTTTTACTACTCTTTTGATTCATTATGGAGGATTTCTTGTGATTTTATATGTAACTCACTTAATGGAAATCTTCCTTTTAATATTTTAAAAAAGAAATTATACAAATTGTACATGAAAGTGGCTGAAGTAATAGCAACATAAAAGTACAGCAATTGAACAAACATATTTTGCATATCAGAAGTTAGCTGTTGAAGCATGTCTCACATTCATTAGAAGCCACCTCCACAGGAAACGGTCTCGCATTGGCTCTAGATAATGAAATTGGGTTTTCCGCTGAAGTAAATAGTCATAACATGGTGTTTAGCAAAAATTAGGTATATATATTTTCATGTTTATTGGATCAAACAATCATATGCATACCAGAGGCGAAAATCAAGAGAAAATATTTGCCAGAGTTAACTTCCACAGTTAACTTATCTAATTCAGGAAGCATGAAGTTTACTTCGATTTGAGCATTCCCACTCCCATCAATTCCAGGGAGACCTTGAAATGTGAATATGCGACCAACATGATACTTATGTGCCTTGTGTCAGTTAAAACAAAAAGTATTATGCAGCAGAAAATGTTATTAGAATAAGGCACTATACAATAAGAATTAATAAGTGTAAGGAATACAAAATAATTAAGCTTAAGGGGCATTATTCCTACCCCTCGAGCTCCCTTATCAGGATCCAGCCTTCCCAGACAGATACACAAAGGAAACAGAGACGGATATTCCTCATCATTCCATGACAACAAAACCGTCATGAGAATCCTATATATTCAAATTAAATATCGCATTAGCATCTCAAAATTCATATTTATACAGAACTTCAATCCGAGAAAATAAGGCAATGGCAAAATAAAAACAATGACTTCAAATCCCTATAAATTAGCAAATTCAACCTTATCTGAAAAAAAAATGCCATTTGAATTAAGGTAAAATGAAAATGTGTCACAAGGTCTACATAATAGAAACCTCGTCTATCTTGAAGCATCATTTCATACTAAACAAGATTGCCAGTTACCCTGATGATGATGAATGAGGTATGCATGTCTTCAAGAACTATGTTGCATGTCTTATATATTAGGTGTGCCCTAAAGCTGCTAGTCTCTCACTTTATCAATATCAGCTGAATCTCCCCCAATGAATGGAAACAACATTTTGAGATAGATGCATTAATTTAGTAGATGTCATATGTACAGTGCACACGATAAACCATTGCAACAGTGTTAGACGAGGCTCAAAGAAACTGGATTGGAAATGCCACACTCGACCAAAACTAATCCTGATTTGTCTTTGAACAACAAAAGTCCACATGCTAAATTACAAACTAGCAACTTAAATACAGTTATTTAACTGAACATAGAATAAATCTATTAAAGAAAAGGGAGTAAACAGGAGAAGGGAGATTATATATAATAGATTTTACCTCTTCTTGCGCTTAGCCTGTATCCTGTAGTCCAAACATCTCTGAAGGTGTAATGACTATAAACAGACATTTATGTTATTAGAATACAGCATGCAATAATACCAATAATAAAATCAGCCCTGTGACTCATGCAATATATCCCAATTCCGAATAGAAGTTATAAATAATCACATAAAATAAAATATAATTTACAAAGGCAGATGGAGTACATATGTTGCAGCACGACGCCGAACACAGTTGTAGAGCTCGACAGGCTTGCAATAAAGTGATAAACTCTCTTCCGCAGCAAGCCTCTCTTCCGCAGATAACTTCTCCCAAACATCTCTATGGTTTGGTTGATCTGTGCTTCTAGAATTTCTGCAGAGGCAAACAGATATCATCATTTGTTATGTTGCACCATTTTTGAGGTGGGGTATTGCAGTAGTTTCCCATGGAAGGGAACTTACGTTTCAGAAGCTGGCATTCTTGCCGAAGAAGTCTCAGGTATATCTGAGATTGATCTGAACCTTGAAATATGTGAAATTTACTGAAGCAACAAACCTACAATGGAAAACAGTGCAAGAAATCATCAAAACCCTATATTGAAAATATAGCGACACTCAGATATAGAGATAAACTGAATGTTGAGATTCCATATCACAGCTAAAAGCATTAGTAGTGCTATCTAAGGTGAAGAATGAATCAAGTGACACCCCAGTGGTGTAATAAAATTACCTAGTGTAGCAGGTTTCTAACTCGAACAAATAAATAACTAAAAATTATGTAGAGGATTTGGCATCTATAAAGTGAGCTTTTCACTTTAGAAATTAAGTAACTAACCTCATTCTATATGAAAAAAGAAAAAAAAAAACATTGTTGATATTTTAACACATTCATAATTTGTTATGCACGTGCATGTAAAACTAATAGCTATAGTTGATATTCTCATCTTCAACTGAGATTAATCACTCTGTCCTCTAAAGTTAATTGCTCATTTTAAAGGAGCCGGATCCAAGAGTCATCGAAAGTTTTGAAGTTGCAATCAATTCCAGTGCTTGCCCCAGATTAGGCAGATGAAACTGGTGGGAACATTTAATATCTCAGTTTGCTATTGCCTGAAAACCAAAAAGTGGCCATGTTTACTAGATTGCTTTGAGTTAGAGTTTCCTTGGCATTCATTTACATTTCTATCTAATTTCATTTCTACCGCAAACAGTGGCTGGATTACAGTTGATGAAGTAGTTTCATTTTCTTCCCATGTCACACTGCTTCATATCTGAAACCTCTTTGTCTCTCCCCTCGTAGGTGTGGTTTCAAATTTAAATAAACAAATAAATTAAAAGGTAGGTGAAGAAGAGTAACAACAGGAAAATAGGAGCACAGAGAGGGTGAAACGAATGCAGGGTTCAGAAGAAAGAACCAACAATGGCATCATAAGCCATCATCTTGGTCCCATTTTTTTTATGCAACTACATCAGAATGTGTTGGGTTTAAGACTTGAATTTTGAACAAGAAAAATGTTGGCAAAGTTTAAGACGAAAAACCATTTTTATGTCCTTGCAAACCACAACAACATACTTTATTGTGTCTTTGTTGCGCTCATTAACTCTGAATAATTACTTTAACACTCTCTCTCTAACTCTTTTTAGCTGAAAGTGAGTGTGATTTATGATTTGTAATAAATTACAAACAACGATAAAAAAAAGTGTTAGCGAGAATGCTAACATTTCTTAGAAAAGTAAAACTAAAAGAACAGCTACATTTTTCTTTTTCTTTGTATTAATTTGTCTAGCAAGGTTAAGCACACTCGTTACCTTCCTATTGTATCAGTTCAAATTTTCATTTATGAATGAAAAGATAGTGCTTAAGAGTTTTGGTCTTTACATAAGTTCATGGCATCTGGATCCTCTACAGCAAAAATTGTTTGCAGTCTCTCACAGTTTTCTACTTTTCATTAGCAGAGGATCCATACTCTAAGTTCGTGTGATTGTAACTTTAGGACATAATGTAAATTGGTATAAAATCATCCAGTTCACCGAAAAAAAAAAAAACACTTTAGGATATCCAAAATTTGAGACAAAAAAAATGAAAGAATTTAATTTTAATATATTATCGATGTAAATCTAATCTTTTAATTAATTAAGAATCACTCTAAAGTGATTTTTAAAACATTTATTACAAAACTTAAGAATTTTTAATTATGTATTAACCTATAATTAAATAACAGTATAAAAAAATTACATTATTAATCTATTCTAATTAAATTCAAAGAAAAAATTCAATGTCTTCTTTTTTCACCCAAATTGATATAATATATGTATAACTAATAGTGATAAAAGATATAAAATATTAGTAAATATTACTTATAATATTGCGAAATAATTCAGTACTTAATTTGATTATACTTATAAATTTATATTTTATCAGTTTATTCAACAAATTTAATAAAAAAATAACAACTTCTGAATAAAAAAATAAAGTAAAAACTTACCAAAAGTACTTTTATTAATAATAAAAAATTATTTATAAAAAGTAAATAAAATGACATTAAAATCCCACTATATTTCTTTCTCTTTATCTCTCTTTCCCCACATGAAAACCCTTACATATACATCATGGTGTAGAAGATGAAAAAAAAACCTCCTAGGTTCACCCCCAGTTTTTCCTTTAATGTACGATCTTGCTAGTTGTTCTTCTCTAACAACAAAGACACCCCTTCCTCTCCCACCTCTTTCACTTGCGATGCCACTACTAAGCATGCAGTTGTCATCATTGTTGCCGACTTTGTTGCCCTAGTTACACCTTTCGTGATGGGTTTGGTGCTAAAATTGTTAGTTTCACCACTTACATATTCATAGCTAAATGGTGTTAGAAGGAGTGGCCTAACGTGTTGCATTAAGTGCGTGCAAGTCCTAAATTTTGTGTTAGGACACAATGGATCAAGCTAGTACGACGTTTGACCACTAAGAAATGCTAATGCATCAAACAAAGTCTTTCGCATTAAGTTCAAACCAAACAATGTCACTACACTTCATTACACAATATTTATAAGCTAAATTAAATATGTAATAATACAAATGCTTGATGGACATTACAACTCAACTTGCACCTAATGCAAAGTTGATTTGCTCGTTGAAACCATGCGTACCCTCGCATACTAACAATTTGTCTTAGAAGCCACAACTCCATGAAGCACATCACCATATCAAGTGAGCCCAAAAACCACCCACCTCTGCACCAACACTTCCACCACGCCCTTGTATGTTGTGGTAAATTTGCATATGTTTCCCTTAAGTAAGTCATAACATTCTCTCATCTTTCGATTTTTCACTTTTTTTCTTTATTTTATTTTTATTTTGCATAAAAAGGACTTTCTTGGTCAGCATTATAATCCTAACCATCTTTAACAAAAACAAGCCTTCATTCAGTGTATCTTTGTCGATGATCAAAGACACCATCATGCACCCCTAAAGCCTATACATGGTCACCTCCATTGCAATGTTCATTTCTATAATCGAAAGGATGGACACGATAAGTGGTCAATATCAAGCCCATTTTTGCTTACACATCCTTGTTTCACTCATGGGATTTGTGGACCAACTATATCTATAGTTATGATTCAAGTGGTAGGAAGTGTTTGTGTGACAAGATAGAATATCAAACTACACTCATAAGCAATGTGAGAACCAATGCTTAGGATTGTGCGGGTACACAGGCTTCCAATACACATTTGTGGTGGATAATGGTCTCTGTTGGTGCCATCCAAAGACCTAGGTTGTTTCTAAATAAGCATTGTTCACTTGATTTCACGATATCAATCTCGTGATCACCAAAAGGCAATGCTCAAGAGAACCTCATTATCCAAAACACTAATTGCTTGGTTTGTTAAAAAAAATGGAACAAAACAACTAACTAGAAAGATCGTACATAAAAGACTAAGAAAATGATGGTAAGACTAAGAGGATTTCCTGGTCTTCTACAAAATGGTGTCTATGTGAGGTTTCCATAGGAAAAAGAGAAAAAGAGAAACACTATAAGAAATAAGGCAAATAGACACTTAAATCAACAATTGAAATTTAGTTGTTCCTAAAAACAACTAGTTTAGAGATTGATTAAACTTTTAGCTATTTTGATGTATTAGCAACAAAGTCAATGATTGACATATGTGATCATAAAATAGGCGGTTGCTACGATAATCAATAAGCAATTTTTTTTTTCAATTTCATATTTGTTTACAATCTAGCAACTAAGGTTACGATGGAATATACTTGCCAGGTAGCAACTGAATAGGTGTCAGTCACTAAATTATGTAAAAATAATTACCACGTAATGTCTGAATAAGTGTCAAACGCTAAAACATAATAATTTTTTGAATAAATTATATGGACTCTCCTAAGGTTTGTGTTTATTACATGCAATACCGTTCTGTTTTAGAACATTACTTTTAGCCATATTTCCAAACAACATCCAACTTCTGTTAGTTTATTTAAAAAGAGAATAAATAAATAAAATATAAGTTTTTGACAATCCAAATTTGCCTCTCATTTAACATTGGTAGTTTAGGTTTGGATGAGGTTTTTTTTTTTTTGTCTTGTTTTAGAAAGGGTTAGGATTTCAGGGTAGGAGAGAAAGTTGGAGAGTCCATGAGGGCTTCATCGTCGTCCAGCATGGAAGCTTCATCGCCATCCACCACTTGTAATAGTTCTCAAACGGGTCAGAGTCCTTTTTCATTAGCTTGTCCCTCCCATCACCGCTACTCACACAACTCCGCCATGCATTAGCCACTAGTCAGGTCACCGACGCACGCTTCTTGTGCATTCTTTATGCTCTCCTCCACCTCTTTCGAAATGCTCTATGGTGCATGCGAACAGGTCAGATCCTCAACACCATGCAAGTTTTGCTGTGAGCCTGATGCGTTGAACAAAACTCGGGGGCTTGAAAGACTCACATGAGTCATAGTTGCCATTTTATCTTCTTGGGTTCTGTTTATGTTTCCTCTTTTTTCTATATAGGGGGTTTATATTTGGAAGATGCAATTGGTGTATTTGGTGTAGTATCAAAATTTTGGTTTTTCTACGTCTGTGTTTCTTTTGGAGGGTGCAATTGTTCTGTTTCCTCTAGTTTTTGTGTTTGTTTTGATAAATTTACATTCACCTGTTCATAGTTTATCTTAGTTGGTTCATATAAAATTCTGGAAATTTCTTGGTTTGATCCATTTGATTCTGTTTGTTTGTGCTTAAGAGTTTTATAATAGCTTGATTTAAAAATCTTGATGTGCAATTACCTGATTTGAAGTGAAAAAATTATGATTGGAAGCAAAAACATTAAGTATAGACAAATTTGAGATTCATAGTATTCTTGGTCTTCTTGAGTTGTTCTGGTTAATCCTCTAATTCTGCAAAAGTCAATTCTAAGAAACCAATGCAATGTTAAAAAAGGAAGACAAGAGCATTTTCGGTTAAAAAATATTAAAACTCATGTATTGGTCACATGACCTTTCTCTGTTAACATTTTTAACGTCCAAAATGTTACAAGGGAGCCTTAGGCTAACGAAGACCTAACAATTATAGGATTTTTTTTTGTAAGGTTCTAAAATGGAAAAGCATCGGGTGTAATAAATAAACCTCAACAGAGTCCATCTAATTTATTTTAAGTTTATTTGCCAATTAGTGACTAATTTGTACCAAATCCTACTAATGAAAAAGTGTTTGGTACTTATACAACAACTGACTTGGTGATTGTTGTGTACTTTAAATTATTAGTGATGATTTAGAGATCAAATATATTTGTAGGCTAAACATGAAATCCCTAATATGAACCATTTCTTTATTATTTTCATAATAAATAATTAAATAATTAAATAATAGCATTTTATAAGTAAATATCATATATGATCCTTTATTATTTAAAATATAATAAAACAAAAAGTATTTTAAAAATTAAAGAATTTTTGTTCCCTTATTCTTACCTGATTTTGTTCGATTCTTGACCAATTTTTTGCTCCACTAGTTTTTTGGGCTGCTCGAGTTGGAAACCTAATTTGTTCTCGATCAAATTAGATGAATCAACAACTTCGATCTGGTTTTCAAAAATATGATAATATCATAAGAAATTCAAGTTAAAGAAATAATAATAAAAAGAATTAAATAATGACCTAATTGATTATTGATTTTCTTGTTAAACGGATGACCTAATTGATTCAGCGATTTTTTATTGAATCGATCAATTGATTTTCACAAAACATTTATATCTGTTGAATTAAAACTACAAGTATAATCATGATTTTATATCTTTTTGTATCAAACGTATGAAATCTACATTCACTCATAAAGGAGATGCGGAGATTTAAAAATAAAACCCAATCCCTATTAAAAATATTAAAAAGTACCTGGTATGATACAATCTTCAATAATTTTTTTAATAATGGAAAATGAATATATATCAATTTTTGTAGCTCTCAAGAACTAGGATTTGAAAGCGGCGCAGTAGAATGTAAGGAAGTGAAAGGAAAAACCCAATATATAGAACTTTGAAATTGATTTGATTAAGGTAATGTTTTATTCCCTAAAAAAAGATTACCTTAAAGTAACAAATCACTAATCGACAAAATGAACACAATTTTATTATTTCCATAGCAAAAGAACTTCATAAGTGTGGTCCAGGATGCAAAAACGAGGTAGGCCCAATGGGTTAACTCGTTTAACATGCTCAAATAAATTTGTTTAGATTAGCAATTCAACTCTTCCACTCGATCCACCAACCAACCCAACTATTAAATTGATGACGTAATCAATTCACTAATTTTTTATTAAATCGATCAATTGATTTTCATAAAATATCTATCTCTATTGAATAAAATGTTCAAGTATAATTATAATTCTATAGTTTTTTGAATCAAACATATGAAATCTATATCCACTAACAAATGGAGATACAATTATTTAAAAAAAAATAATATCCACTAAATTTTTTAAAAAAAGTACCTAGTATGATATAATCTTCAATAATCTTCTCAATAACTAAGAATCAATCTCGATTAATTCTTGCTATCCACTAGAACTAAGGTTTGTAAGTGGTGCATTAGGATATATAGAAGTGAAATAGGAGAACCTAGTATATAGAACTTTGAAATAGATCCAATTAAGATAATGCTTTATCCTATTAAAAAAACAAAGGTTAGGTTGTGATAATGGATCACTATTTGACAAATGTACATAATTATATTATTTTTCACAATGAAATAACTTAATAGCCACGGTTTGAGATGTAAAAATAGGTTGGGCCTAGTTGGTTAACTCATGTAACTTGCACAAATGGTTAATTCAACCTTTCATTCCAACCCGGACAACCCACTAACCAAACAGATCAAATGACAGGTTAGGTTTGGATGACCTGTCAAGTTGGCTTTTTTGTTTTTTTTCTTGCTAGATTAGGTTTTCACACAGGCACACGACACAACTTCTGTGTTTCAGAATCATAGATCAACACTTCGCACTACACATATTGCACGCACCCTGCCTCCCTTGCTCACTGGGTTGCTCAGTGCTCTCAAAAACGCTCTTTCTCAATCTCTCAATTTCTCAATGCTTTTTCTTCGTACCACACAACTCCCCCTTAACCACTCATCTCTGGTCTCAATCACGATACATACATGTTGTCGTGTATGTTAATGAACTTTCAAAAAATCAATTATATGTTGCTTCCATTCAAGATTTTTTAATGACTTAATGGAATCGATTGCTATAATGATACTCGGGTTGGCACCACCGAATGCTTATGCTAGTAAGTTATTTATATCTTAAAATACCTTTGATCCCAGCGAATGACTCATTAATATAATAAGTTATTTATATCATAAAATACCTTTGATCAATGTATATTATTGTCATGAAGTTCGCGCCTATTACATTCTAAAAGGTCCATTGCATATATGAATCAACATGCCAAAGTTATATCTAACCAATTTTATACTTTGCAATAGCTTGTGTAGAAAGTAAGGATAAACCCACTGCTTAAGATTATGATAATGATATGTGTCAGAAAAAAACTTGTAGATTTTATTTGTGATTTCCTAAAGTTGCTGTATCACCAAATGATTGTATCACCGAATGATTTCATAAACCCAATAGCTTGTATCACTGAATGATTTCACAAAGCTATTGCTAGCTAATTGATGAGAACAAATTGAGCGAATAATTTCGAATGCTATAGATATTTTTAATTTATCACCGAAATGACTCAGATATAGCAGCCAAATGTGGTAGAAAATAGAAACTGGATATACTTTAATAGTATATAGTATCTGCATATGACCATAAACAGAGGTAGGTTTCCATTGTAGAGGATTTGTGAAGTACTAAAGTGGTAAGAAACTAAGAATTCCCAATTACGAAATTAGCCAATCCCCATGTAATGAAATGCTGCATTTGATGCAACGAAAAGAGGATAAAGATAATCCTTTGAATTAAATATATTGGTGCTGCTCGTTGTTAAATACAATTTCTGGAAACAATTATTATACCTTCAGAGTATTAAATTAGTATATAATACATTTCTTTTTTACTCATAAAATCGCTCCTTGTTTCAGAATTTACACCCTGTCAAATTCTCATACAAGGACAACTACAAAGGATTAAAAGAACTTTATTGGTCTGCCCTTCTTGTGCGGTTGTAGTAGTATGTTGTAGTGTCTTTTTACCTGTCATGTTTTTCATATAACTAGTATTGAAATTTCTTGTGTTACGTAATTAGCTACTTATGTCCTTTAAATATAAAGAGGTTGATTTCGTTTTAAATTAATTTCAAACAAAAGTTGATTTCAAATGGATTCTAGTAACCCAATTGATGAGTATGAGAAACAAATGGTGATTGAGATTGATGAATCTCAAACCATTGAACCTAATAAGGAAAAAGTCAAACCAACAAAATCCGATTGTTGGAAACTATTTAGTAAGATGGGACCAGGTTTTGATGTAGTTGAAAGGGCAAGGACCAATGCTTGTAAGAAGAGTATAAAGTTGATAACAAACAATATGGACCTCATATTTAAACCGACATATTCAAAAGTGTAGGGAAATTAAATTTGAAGCTGTTGAACAAATTATGTTATACATGCATGGAAAATTGAGGTTTGGAAGGATAAATCAAATGGTTTCATGTGAGATGTGTGTTGCTGCAATTATTGAGCATGACTTGCCTTTTAAGTTCTTTGAGTATAAGAATATAGTTGAATAAATTACTTGAACCCTAATGTTACTCGTATTTCTAGAAACACGACTATGGCCAATGTGATGAAAGTACTCTTGAGTGAGAGGACAAAACTTAACAAAACTTGAAGAAGCGGTTATGATTCCTTCTAGGATATCTTTAATTTTTTATTTGTAGATAACTTGTACCACTAAGGGTTACATATGTTTAACCACTCATTTTGTTGAGACAGCTGGAAGTTAAATAGAAAAATTTTCAACTTTTGTCACATGCCTCCCTTCACACTGGATTTATGTTGTCTAAGAGGATGAATGGATTTTTACATGATTGGAGACTCAAGAATATTTACTTTTCAGTTATAAGTAAAAGGTTTAGGGAGCGTTTATTTTTTACATATAGAAATTGTGTTTATGGGTTAATTGGACTATCAATGGTGTTTTTAGGTTCTAAATGTGGGGAAAATATAAGAAGGGAACATGTATTTTTGTTAACTCCACCTCTCTTGTTCATGTAAATCTTGTCAAGTCTGATATCCAAGAAGTTGATCCAAAGTTAGTATAATACGATGATGTGCTTCTTGAATAACAATACTTTTGGGTTCTCAATTTTCTGAAAGCATATCAAATAATATCAAATTGTTTTCCTTTCCGGAAAATTTCTTTCAAAGGGTTTGAAGTCCGTTGAGAATAGTTTAAAAATACTTAAACATTTCATCAATAGTTTCATGTTCATGAATCGTTAGGATCGGTCTAGTGGTGGGAGCTTGGGATAGTATGCATGATGATGAACATTTTGCATTGTCACATTAAGGTAGTGACTTTTTCCTTTTAACGTTGGTGGTGCTTTCATGCATGAAAGCAAAAGCATCCCAAATATTTGTGCCAGCTTTGCACCCAAAGACTTTATTGTGCTCAATCTTGGATAAAATGCATGTAATGATGTATCCTGCCTTTGCATTAACTTGCGTTTTGTTGATATCATCCTTAGTTCATTGTCTTCTTGAATAAGAATTGGAATATCTCTTTCAGTTATGATTTGCTAGAGATTGTTTTGTCTGAATTTGATGAACATCTCCATATCACTACAAGCCAATATGGATAATCATTGCAAAGAATGTTGGAGTCTTGGTAATAGAAGCTCTTTCAACAATAAATTAGTGCTTTATGTTTGACTTTGGATGTTCTCCTCCAACATTGTGAAGTGTTGAATCCTTGGAAGTTAAACTTTGATATCAACATATAAGATAGAAAAATAAGAGAATAAAGTCGAATTATATTTCTAAATTTTTTTACAAATTTTACAAACACAATTTTGTTTCTTTTCTTTGTATTTTCACGTCTCTTATGAGGAGTTAAACATTTTTTTTAACAACTAAGACAGCTTCCACAAACTGATTTTTAAGTACTGTAGGAAGGTGGATGCTCACTGTAGAGCTCAACTTACTATGATCCTTTGGAGTATTTGGATAAACTGAAATGGAAAAGTTTGGGAGGGAATTGAAGATATAGTTTTGTAGATCTGTATACAAGCTTCTATATCTTCTTAGAGGAGTGGTTGTTAACAAATCTAGCCAATGCCATTGAGCTAAGGGAGAACACTAATGATTTCCAAATGAATTAGATAAAACCTCTAGCTGATAAGCTCAAGTATAATGTGGATGTAGCCTTAAAAAATGAGCAAAATCAAAAGGAAATCTTAATTTTATGGAAGAAGTAAATCATTACCGTAGATTCGACATTACTGACTACTTTACTCTAAATAGTTTTTTAAAGATTAGGTTTTAAACTTTGTTAATTTGACAATCGCGAATTTTCTCCTCAATTTTTTTAAGTTTCGAAAAGCTTTTCTTATCTTTAATTGACACTACGAAGCCTCTTCTTTTATAACTTTCATTCACATAAAAAATAAAAAAAAGGCAAAACTTAAATGTAATATAATTATTATCTTTTAGTATTTTTCTTTAATTAAAGCTATAAAAGTTTTACCTTAATAATTTACCTTGATTTTTAATATTAATTTTTATTGTGCGAGTTCTTAGCCCGTATGATATTATACCTAAATTTTGTAAAGGAAAAAAAAGGACATTTAAATGTATTGCCTTACATGTTTTTTATGTCATTTTCTAAATTAAAATTAGAATTTTATGGTAGTTATTGTTAAAAAAAAGGTTAAAATTAAAAATCGGCATACTTACAAGTGTGAAACCCTAAACCCTAAACCCTAAACCCTAAACCCTAAACTTAATTAGAAATAACAACAAAAATAAGTAAAGTGTTGTGCCTAAATATTTTTGGGGAGAAAAAATATCATTAATTGATGATTGATCAGTTGTTTTCTTTTTCTTTTTCTTTCTTTAGCATAGAAAAATGTACTAATCATTAGTCTAAGTAATATGAAACAACGATGTCTGGTGTATTTCAACGTTGAAGTTTAGAATCGCTTTTTATTTAACAAATTAGTACCGTAATTTGTATCATGTATCACTATGTTATTATATTTTAAAATTATAATTATAATTTACATTTATTATATTATTTAAAATTTATAAAATATAAAAATTAGAGTAATAATTGTAAATAATTAATTTAATTTATTTTTTAAA
>JAMLFT010001529.1:0-30273 GCA_026544285.1 Pachyrhizus erosus
GCGGAGGGGGGGTGCGAGGGGGGGGGGGGGGGGGGGAGAAGTTGGGGTGCAAAGATGAAAATTGCGTGTAAAAAGAAAGGGCTTCTTTGAAAGCTAGCAATTATTTCAAATAAATGACTAACACCTTAGTATACCAAAAATCAGATGGCAGGTATTGGACATGACTAATGGATCCACTATCTCACTTTATATAATGTAAAAATAATAGCTTGCTTGAATAGGTGACATAAGCAGTTTAGTTTATATCAAATAATTCTCTAAAATGAATAAATAAACTCACCAAATATCTTACTTGAATTCTACCATTGTGAACTAGTTGGTTTTAACAAATAACTTTTGACAAATGTATTGCTTTCATGAATGAGATTGTTTTAATGAAGAATGTGACATCAATTCCTAATTATTAACTAGAGATCACTAGTTGAACTAATTGTTCAACAAGTGTTTGATATAAATTAAACTAATGTAAATGCAATTGTCAATAAAATGTAAAGTATGTGAATTATGACATAACTATAATAAACATAACACAAATAGATGAATACAAGAGTGATGAATCACAACACATTACAATTAGAATCCAATGATTATAAACAATTAAGTATTAGAATTCCTCCAATTCTTGTCTAATGCAACCTTATTCGGTTATAATCCCTTTCAATTCTTGGAATTTACATCGAAATTTACAAAACTCTAATTCCTTAATTGAATCAAATTCATAATAAAGTTTAAGTTCAAGAGCTTTTATATATATATATAACATCTTATCCTTAAGAATAAAAATCAATGGTTCATAATTTGATCTAACTTAATTATTTAGATAATTTGTATGATAAAATGTATTAGTAATATGTATTTTCTCGTGTTATATCTTCGCATATCATTAGACTTATTAGTAAAAACATTAATAACTTTAAATGCTTGACAATATTTTCTTTCTTAATTTGTTGATATTTTCTATTGTAGATGTGTTATTCATTTTTTGGTTGTTTGTCTATATAATAAAAATGAGAACTTATTAAGTCGAAGATAATCTAATCTTAGGTTCTAATGATAAAAAACAAACAATTGTGAGTAGGACAAGCCTTGTTGAGCTAATATATTTAAGTGTGTAGTAACAAATAGATTGAATGCACCATTTGGCTTAAGGTAAATAATCATGTATCCTATGACACCTTATATTGGTTCATAAACATTTTCAGTTAATGCTTTATCTGGTAAAAAGATTTCATTCTACAAGACTAAAGATTTGAGGTTTAATAAACATATCATACAAGCTTTAGTATAGTATTAATTTGAGTCATAAAAGGTAAATTGGTGAATAAATTTATTTACTTTATTAAAATCAAGAAATATAACTTATATAAAAGTACAAGCAAATGATGTGTGTTCAAAACATGTTAGTGTTTTAGTGATTTGAAAACTTTTACTTATTGTGCAATCAAAGTACAAAAAGCTCAAGGCAAAACATACTTCTACTTTGAAAATTTCCAATAAAATGGGAAAATCATTTAATGTGTTTCCATGTTCACATTTAAGTCTCTTTTGTAGAATAAAAAGTTCCTTAAATGACCGTTTATGTTAGTGCTTATAAATAACATACAACTCACAACAAAAATGAAACTAATGTACGTATTTATTCTCAATCATTTGAACATATTATTTATATTCTTGGAGAGAACACTATTATGCAAGAAATAGGTAAGCACAATAAAAGAGATTGAATTGTGTTTATAATACTTTGATCAACCTTTTCTTAAAAACCAAGCTTAATAGTGGGCAAATCAATTTGTATATTGTAAAATCATAATTTTTTTGTATTGAAATTTATTTTTGTTTAAACAAAAGAATGAATTCTATCACAATCAACTACTTTTGTTTAGATAAATATAACAAGATAATGGATAAGAAAAGAGCACACAAAATATTTAAAATAATTTTTCTTATCCAAAAACTACATCTAGTCCTTGCTACCCATCAAGAATTTCACTAACGAAAAAATTATTAGAATCACCCTTCCATACTATTACAAGTATTATTTTTCTTCAAGCCTCTTTAGGCTCATGCACAAGTATTCTTTTCTACTTTGTCTCTAAGAAATTGCAACAATTATTCTTTTAAACAAGTTTTTTTTGAAGCCCTATGCAATTTCATAAAGAAAGGATTAAAGGTAATCTCACAAGGATATCATCCTAGATAATAGATGAAATCTTTAAATAGCCTAAGTAGTCAAATAGTTTGCTAAGTTACAAAGAATGTACTAGGAAAACACTTAGAATATTATCACTTTAGTTTGCACATGAGTTCTCTATTGCAATATGGTCTTTTGAGTACTTATAGAAAGCTAACCAGGTCCATTGAAGTTCTCATGTACTGTTCTTTATAAATTTGAACGTTTGTACATTAACTACTTTATTAAATTCCTTTAATCAATTAGCCACTTGTGATTTGATAAAGCATTAATTTTATCTTTCTTTCTTTGTATTGTAGTAGATTAATTAATCATTTCTTCTTTTAAGAGTTAAATGTGTTGCTACCTTTATTTGCACTGTCTTATTTATTGACTTTTGCTTTTGCATACCTTCTAATGGAAGAGTAGGTAGTCTTCTTGAATCTTCCTATATATGTTTTTAAGCTTACATTGATGAGTTACCTTTCTTCGTAAACTATTCTTCTTATATGATGAAGCAACTAAGTTGCTAGGATAGATGAACCATTGCACACACGGTCATAGTATACTTGATTTGATATTAATCTATTTAAGACAAATAAAACACAAAATTACTCATTTCTATTTAAACAAACTCTTATATTTTAATTTGTTGTGATTAAAACATAAGGGATATAAATCATCCTTTAATCTAACAATTTTATTTAAAGTTATTTGTATTTATTGTAGTTTTTTTCTTCTTATTTCAACGAAAGAAGAAGCTGGAGAACGAAAACAAAAAATTAGCTTGTGATGTTACAAGACATCCCCAAGCCAATCATATCACAAAACAAAAGCAAGGAAATAAAATGTTGAACTTGTTCAACCAAATGAACACTATAAAGAAGTTATTGAGCTACACTTGCCATGTGATCTGCCCTTGAATATGCTTCTCTATAGATATATTTGAAATTAATATTCTATAGGTACCATTTCCAATTGTGGTGGATACTTTGTATCATAGATTAATATGAATGTTTTTTGTGGCTACCATACATAGCTAGCTAAATAATAGTAAAAGAATCATTTTCCAACTCCAAGTTGTTTGCAACATTGTGAGGAGACCCCATAAGTCAGTCATGAGAACTGAGGTATTGCTTAAATTTTTTTGGAAGCCACTAATCCAATTTCCTTCATGGTAGCAAAAAATGCCAACACAAGTAGCAAAAGTTGTATTATAATATAGAGATCCATCTGTGTTACATTTTATCTATCTCATAGGTGGAGTAGCCATTTGGTGAGAATGATAGAATAATTAATGCCACAAGATAGAGGGCCATTTGATCTACTAGTTGATTTGGAAAAGAGCAATTGCATTCCTTTTCACTTTATGGATAACATAAATAACATTAACAAAGGCATGATCATGAATAATTGAATTATGAATTAGGCAAAATCTCATAAATGAGTTTCATAAATAAGAGTTACAAATAAAGGTGGCCAATCTATGCCATCATTGGCTATACATTTATGTATGATTTGACTTATGTTGTTGAGTATCCAAACATTGATATCCAATTGAAAAAGTTATGTAACAAGGTAAGTTTATTCCAAAATTGAGTAAGAGCCACAAAATCATAAAGGACATGTGATGTTGATTCATAAACACTATGACACATGGGGAATATAATGTTGCTTATAATTCATATGTTTGCAAGAAAATCTTTGGTGGGAAGCCTATCTTGTAGAACACACAACATGAAAACCTTATGCCTAATTTTGACCTTCCAAAAATTTTTCCAATTATAATTTGCTCCTTTGTGTTTGGAGTTGGAAATAAGTATGTAGGAATTTTATGTAAAAGAATTTCCATCTAAAGTTAGGTTCCAAAAAAAATTATCCCTTTCCAAGATCTTTATTTGGAGGAATAGTGGCAATAATCTCTCTTGTCATGATGTGAGAACTCGTCATGATCTTACTCACCCTTTTGATTTATATAATGACAAGCATTTCCATTTAAAATAAAATGCTTGATATGTTGTATAGTTAACTTTTGTAGAATATCTCTCGAAGGTAGCCATTTATCTAACCAAAATTTTGTACTCTAACCATTACAAGTATTCCATCTTCCTCCTCCTTCATGATCCATTCCCAAGTGCCTAAGATTGCTCTCCAAACCTTTGAACAATGTTCCTCCTTCAAAACTACTAGTGAGGTATCATTGCCACACTCATATTTGCTTTTGAAGACTTGTGCCTATAAAGCCTTTGAATTGTTTATAAGCCCCCATCCTAACTTCATAATCATAGCTATATTGAAATCATAATGATCTTTAAACCTTATGGATTTCGGATGGCAAAATTTTGACCAAGCAATAATATAAATGACCTATCTTCCATCAACACCTCGCCAAATGAAATTTCTATGCATTTGTTCAAGCTTGTTAAGCATACATAGTTTTTATTATATTTATCTTAATTTAAACTCTTAAGTTAGTGTGCAAAGAGTACTTGATTAGTAAGTAAGGAAAATGTTTTTCCTTATGCCGTTGTTTGTCAATGAAAACCTTGGTGAAAAGTTAAGGATTAAATGTAATCTTAGTTTGCAAGATGAATCAATAAAAAGCTTCTATCTTTTTCTCTTTTTCTCACTCTTTTACATTTTTTCTTTACTAACCTTCAAAAGAAAGAAGTTGATCTTTTGAAAAAGAGATTTTCTTTATAAAAATACTTTTGATAAACCTAGTTATCAGTGATTGGACAATTTTTAAGACCCCTTAATGAACCATGAAGATCTTATCATCCACATGCTTAACTTATTTTCTTGTTATTTAAACATGTATTTACAACAAAAAAAAAAGATTTATAAAACACAATTCAACCTACCTTTCTGTGTTTTATTCTTATCTTTAAATTTATTATTTCTATAACCACAAAGATATAATTTTTCCCTTTTGATGATAAGGTTGATATGCATTGCATTTCATGTATTCAACCTTAATTTTATGAAAAACAACTAGTATTGTGAAGAACAAAATTTAGAAGAGGTTTTAATGTTGTTCATACGAGTCTTGTTTTACATATTTTTAGGAACAATGTTAATGTTGTGAAAATACAAAATAATAGACATGAGCAAAAAGTTATGTTATAGTGCTTAACTATGCATTTACACTAGGTTATGACGCTTATTTGCTTTAGTCAAATTATAGATTAATTGGAAGGATTTCCTACAAATATCAAAGCATTTCCATAACCATGGAAATCAAAGTGGAGCAAGTTAGACATAAAATTAATGTTCAATCACATGGAAATTTCTCTAAATAAATTAACAATTTCTATTTGCACTCATTTTTTTTACTAGTACTTGATCTTTTATGATTTTGTAATTTTTTTTATAAAATACATTATTTTTAAAAAGTAATTTTTGAAAGTTAAATAGAAAATTTCATAAATTACTTTTTGGAAGCCAACGTTTCTTTTTTCACATGTTAATTGTTTCGTCGAGAAGTTGTTTAGCTTGGTTTAACAAAATTCAATATCATTGAACCTAAATGAGATTGAATACAAAGTAAACAACTCAAAAGAAGAAGTGAATAAGGAAATGTTGGATTTGAGGAAATCAACATCCTTTGGTTTTGTCAATAATTTGTTGCAATTTCACCATTGTTACATGTGGAATAGAGGAAACAAGCAAATTGGCTTCTGGTTAATGTTTGTGTTCAACATGAATGGACTTTGCAAGATTTACACTACTTTTCTTGAAACAATAATGAAGACATATTGAAATATTTAGACCTTCCCAAGAGGTTTTCAACATGAGATAAATGTTTGGTACTACAGACCTTCTTTCCTTCTTTATCAATATACACAATGGTTTGCATGAAAAGATGGGGAAGGAATAGAAGAGCTTAAGGAATGAAGAGTGGTGGGTTCAGTGTGATGAATGATCTTTATTTGGGCTTGAGAGCTTTTTGTAAGTTTTGTGTTAGAGCATTGACCACCTCAAATATTACATTACCTTCTTTGCTTAATTTCTTTAAGCAAAAATAATTTTCATTAAATTAGGTATTATGTGGTTAAATATGTATTATGACCCAAATTATAATTAATCTCAACACATTAACTCATACAATAATTCTCCCATAATTGATTTAATTTAGTTTGACTTAAAACTTGAGTCAAAACATGCAATATAAAAAATGCTATTTACTAAAAAAATTGTGTTTGGATAATTTTATAAGTATATTCTTTATTCAGTTAAGTTTAAATTATTAATGTATATATTATGACTTTACACTAATAATATAATGTATTATTCTAACATATACTCTACTAATTATGTGTTTTTAAGTCAACTTTTATGTGTACAACATACAAAACACACTTGACACAATATGAGATGTTGCTTACTCAATATATGATTTAACCTCATTGTAATTTATCAAAACATGTACATGAGCATATTTTCATTCATCATCTATCAGCTAGTGAGTTTGAGGCTTCTTACTAGGATGACTTAGTTTGCTTTCAAGAGTGAAAATATTGGTCGAAAGTCCTTATGTCCTGATTGAGGAATGCTCTTAAAATTGTGGTTAGAAAGAAGCTAAAGTTCTTGAAATAATGAGAACAAAAAACGATTGTCCCATAATGTAAGTAGACATCATATATTAAATCTTTCATCTTATCTTTATTTTTCATCATTCACATTAAGCTTCCTATCAATGAACATGTAAAGTGACCATACAACTCTATTTTATAATCACAAATCATTTCAAGAGTTAAAAAATATAAAGGGTTAAACATATTTTTAAACCCTATAAATATTGAGAAGTTTGTTTTAATTTATTTATTTTTAAACATTGATTTTTAGTCCTACATTTTATAAAATGTATTAAAAGTGAACTCAATTGCAGACTTTGTTAATAATTTTAGTCACTTTAATGTTAAATCTGGTAAGGTCAGCTATGATTTTGATTAGGATGACCTTGTTCTTGTTCATCCTATTTTAACGGTGGTGAATTGATTTATCATTTATTTTTTGAATTTATTTTTAAAATATTTAATTAAATAAAAGATAAAAAAATCAACGATTAAAAATAAAAATTAAAAATATGCTTGATTCAAACATAAATAAATTATCTTTAAAATGGATATATACTATGATATTAAACTACACTACACCAAAAATAATTTTCAATGGCAAATATTTTACCATTTAGCGGTAATAAAAATAGCTGCTAATATAATTAGCTGCAATTAAATTATGGCCAATGTTTCTGGGTTCGGTAAATATATTATTGACAATTGTGATGAGTGCTGGTAAAGGCCTCTTTATTGCCGGCAAAAATAAATACTTATAGTGGCAATTTGAATGGCCACTAAAAGGTAGTTTTCCACTACATATGTTACAAACCAATTTCAACTATTGTTAATTAACATAAAAGCAGTAATGTATAAATTTTAACGTGCAAACATCAAAATCAGTAATGTATAAACTTCAACATGCAAACATCAAAACCATTAATGAACCAGGATTTGAAAGAAGAAAAAAATTATCTAATTTATAACCATGTTAAGTTACATGGTATCAGTCAAAAGAAAAACTAAATAAACAAACTGGAATAAGATACACACGTTCTATTGTATTTTTCACTATTTACTTGAATTTTGTCCTCATAGGAAGACCAATCTTTAACTTGATTTATGGATAATAATATTTGAAACTGAAGAATGCACCAATATATTGTACTTTTGTTAGATAGAGAATTTTCTGATACTTCCCTATAAGCCAAAAAGATCGTGAGTGTCTGTTATAAGTGGGAAAATAACAGGAACCACAAAAGGGGCACAAAGACTCGCTATTACAAATTTACAAATGAAAAAATACATTATTATGGGGTAAATAGTGAAGTATCTTCATTTCTTAATGCAAAGCAGAAGTAAAACATGCAGTAAACAAAACTTACTGGTTCTCTTTTGGGACATGCATATTTCCTCTACATTTGTACAAAGACAAACATGACAAGTATGACTATACATATAATAAATCAAAGCAAATAAAAATAGGAGGGTGTAAATAACTACCTCCAATGAGAAGTCAATATTGTTTAGCAACCATAACTAAAACTCAAAGTAATATGCTAAAGCTTGGACCAGCATTTGCTAATAAAGTTCTTCATAAATTCCAAAATCAGAGAGTCTCATTTCCTGCACCAATCACTATTGTCTACAATTATTCCACATAAATTTAATGAAATAATACATAAATGACTAATTTCTTTTCATAACATAAAAGGGAATTGTGTTAGATGGGGACATAAGTACTTGACCTTAGGGAGACATTGCAAGGTACACCACTTAAATGTTGTGGTCAATTAGAAATACAACCTAATCAAAATTTGTCCACAAGGTTAAGACATACATTTTTAGTTTGTAATTTCTCTAAAATATCTAGAGATTGTAATTGTGAAAGTACCTTTGATAATGATACATATTTTGACACCACCATCTGATTTGGGGAGTACCCATGACCAAGAGTACTCACTAGCTCATCTAGTGTTGCAGACCTATGGATTATCAGCGTATGCCATAAGTCTCAGAAAAACAAACTTAAACAAGTATATAATAAAACACTTTTTTTTTCTGTGTTTGATTTAAATCTCGGTAAAATAAAATGATGACAAAGAAAGAAATATAAGTATACCTGATCAGGCTAATTTACCTTCATAATAAAAAAAATTATTTACCAAAGTATTATAATAAAAAATTTATTAAACTAGATTGTTTTAGACACGTAAGGCAAAGTTATGAAATGGGGTTTGTAGAAGGTATCACTTTACTTGACACCATTCACTATTTATTTATTATTTTAATTTCTTTTTAAAAAATTGTAACATTAGTGTCATTCTAGTTGATGCCAAACAACTTTTATTTAGTTTTATTTTTTAAATTGTAACAGTGACGTCATTCTTTCTTTTATTAGTGTTTGGATGTGAGTTAATCCGTGGAGTGGTTTAGTAAAGTAAGAATGAGATTGGTTTCACGAGATTAGATTTCTATTTCAAACATTTTGTCATTTATTTTTTTAGTAATAACAATAGTAATAATTTACTTGCACCTATATTTACAATTATATATATCATTAATTATCAATTTTAAAAATAAAAATATTTTTATTCCTCTAAATTTTTTTAAATACAAATAATAAATACGAATATAAATACATAAATATTTAACGGGTACAAGATGAGATTAAAATTACTACTCACAGTATAAAAATAGATATGATTTTTTTTAAATACGGATATAGAGATGAATATTATAATATCCTATTTAAAGCCTACCCATTCACATAAATAACTCTCATATTTTTTTTTATCTGCTCATTAAGTTTTAGAGTTGACAACAATATATAACTTAATATCTTTAATAACTTTTTGAATCATAAAATTCCTAATTATTAATTTAGTAATTTTACAAATAATAATATTCATAATTTACTTTTGTTACGTCAAGTTTATTATATTTTTGTTGCATGATAATTTTAATAAAAGATACTTGCGATAATTTTTACTAAAACGTAAATGGCAAAATGTTTGAAATAAAAATACAATCCCGCGCAACCAATCTCATTCTTACTTCACTAAACCACTCGACAGATTTGGCTCAAATCCAATCACTAATAAAAATTAGTAAAATAAAAAAGATTGATGCTATTATTACAGTATTTTTTTTAAAAAGATAAAACTAAATAAAAATTGCACGGCATCAGCTAACATGACGCTATTGTAACAAATTTTTGTAAAAATAAAATAATAAATAAAAATTGAATGGTGTTAAGTAAAGCGACGCTTTCCACATCTTCTGCGTCCAAAATAACCTAGTTTGGCAAATTTTTCCTATAATTTTTTGGTAATTAATTATTTTATTATTATTATAATGGTAAAACAGCCATCTGATCATCATTATCACATATCTTATCATGCTTTTCTACTACCTTTGAGTCTATAAGTCACATCTTTTTACTAGTCCTTCTATAGGTAACTTAGTTTGCTGCATAAACAATAAAAATATAGATAGAACTTCGCCAATTGTAGTTTAAAATGAACTCGAGAAACCAGTGTTAGTTATATATAAACAATAAATTGTTGATTCACTTGCTTTGACATCTCAAGAGTTATTGGCTCTATTACACCAGTTCCTTCCTGAAGCATGGCAAAAAATAAGTTAAACTACCTGATTTGTCATGCATGGTATTTATTACCAAAATCATGGATTATTAATTGGCAATTTGTTATTATTTTATCATAGCTAATGCAACTCATACATGGAATTTGTTACCAAAAGAAAACTAGTTTAAAAGAATAAACAAGAGGCACTGCATTTGTAAATCGTAACCTGGTTGAGCCTGTGACTTTGGCAATGGGAGACAAAATCAAGAGCTCATTGAGAGTGAAAAGGAAGAGGAAGTAATCTTTGAGTATCAGAAGGTGTTACTCGGTTCAGAAAAACAGGGAATAGAGAGAATGCACTGAGATCAATGAGAAGCATAAACTAGAGAGGAGAGAGGTAGGAAATGGAAAGTGATTGGAAGGCAGCAGAATCTTTATAGAAGAGAAGAGAATGAGATGGTGGAAGAGCTGGCAGTAACAGATTGTGGGGTAGGGATAAATGGAGTTAATTTATATTATTTTATATTATATTCGATTGAGGAGAGAAAGGAGACGTGTGTGTCAATGTGTGACTCAGAGAGCAAGAGAGAAGTGAAAAACTGAATAAGGAGAGAAGGTTTCCATTTGTATGTCTCCTAAAAGATATAAAGAATCACAAATGATAGAAATATGCAAATTGCAAGACAAAATTAAATGATTAGTTAGGTCATGGTTGATCACATGAAATTACTAGTAGTTATATAGCATATATACTTATATGTACAACTCTAAATTCATAAGAAAAATGTAAAGATGCAAAATCTTTGTCTTTCACTTCAGTGATGTTTGCATAGTTAAATTAAATGGAGAAAAACAGAAGCAAGATGATCTGTCAGCCATTCACCAGTAATTTTATGAGCTAGCACAAGGTGGATTAATTTAGAATTTTCCACTTTCACATGTGACAATAAAACTTTTATACGATAATTAGTTGTAAAGTTACTAAAAGTTTTTGTGGTAATTAACTATAAACAAATTATTCCAAACAAAGATAAATAATAAATTAATAACCAAACATATGTTATAAATTTTCCTAATAATCTTATTCCTAACAATTTTCTTCTGAGGAAAGTAACTTAGTGTGAAATGAAAGATTCCTAAATCAAATACCACCTAAATGCCAAAGTATTTTTTTTTTAAAAAATAAACATTTTGGATTCTAAACTGGCAAATTATTTTTCTTAAAAAAAATATAACTACATAAAACAAAGTCAAATGATAGATATTTCTTATGTATTACATAATTTTTTTTATTAACAGTGCATATCATTATCGTTGTTTACTTTAATTGATTACACAAACTGGTAATCAATTACATACTGTCTTTTTTGAAAATGCATGACTCTAAATAATTTGTTTTAATTGATTACACCACAAATTAATTAATTACAGAGATTCTGATGCTTCAAATACAACATCAAGAATATTTTAATTGACTACAACAAAGTTGAGTTGATTACACTATTATAATGCATGTTTTGAAACTATTTGTTTTAATCAATTACATCATGGTTTAATCAATAACACAAATTCTAGAAAGCTTAAGATACTTTTGAAACTACATTAAGAACGGTTTAATCGATTACAGAGTTTAGTAATCAATTACACTAATAAACTTTATACTTTAAAACTCTTTATTTAATTGACTTCACCTCGGTTTAATCTATTACACAAATAACCTAAAACACCTTTGTTCTAGAAAAAAAATGTAATTGATTACACTATATTTTAATCAATTACACAACATCTGGAATATTAAAAATGCTTCAAACTTCAATCTTCTCACCTTCCAAAACGTTCGAACTCAAAATCCTATTTTTATAAGGATAGAAACACTCAGCCAAAGCCACTAAAACCCTAACATTTTTCCAATCCCTTAAAATCGTCTCTAATTTTTCACAAATCCTTAATTCAGAAACTCACCAATAGCTTACCAACGATCAAAGTGCATCAAAATTGTTGTGAACAAGGCAACACCCCCTACGCCCAAACCCAAATCCAAAGAAAATCCAAAACCAAAAGTTGGCACAAGTAAGGGCAAGCAACCAATGTCTCCACAAAAGTCTTTGTCTTCTAAACCATACCAAAATCCATGGATTAGTAAGTAGCACAAAGAACACTCCTACTTTAAGACATATGCCAACAAAGACCTGGTGGCATTGAAGGTTCTTAACCTTGCCTAGCTAAAGGAGCAACAATTTCAATTTTTGATTATTTTGGAAGCTCAAGGATTGGTGAAGTTCGTGTAGTTTGAAAACACATTTTACCATGACCTAGTAAAAAGTTTTCTATACTTGTGCTTACATAGATGAGTATGGGGTTTTATGTTAGAATGTTAAAGGTGTACACATAGTTTTAGATGAAAGCGTATACATGGTAGTTGGTGGTATTAGGTTTGGAGGAATAAGGTGTAATATGGAGGGATTGGATAGTGAAAATGTTGAGTATGACAAATTTCTGACTTACAAAATTCTTTTGAGCAATCTTGTAGAAAGAAAGAGAAGAATGAGAACTTATGAGACAAGAGCTCTAACAGTGGAGAATCACATGTTACACTATGTAATAATGTGGATTCTAGTTGCTAGGGAGAACAATCATGCTTAAATGTTTGATGAGGATTTAATGATGATGACTGTTATGGCTAGACATATCCAAGTGGACTAGATATTTGTCATCCTTGAGACTATCATCAAGATAAAGAGATTGGTGGATTATAAATGCCCTTATATTGTTTTTATATCAAGGGTGTTAGATTTCTTCAAGGTTAACACCATTGGAGAGCTATTGGATTTCATTAGAGTCGCTCATGAAGTGAAGTCAAAGGTGCTGAAGAAAATATGTCTAGTTGAAACTCCTAATGAATGGAAATCAACAGGCTTTAGATGATTGAAGAACCAAAAGAGAAATCACTTTCACCCTTTGAAAAGATTATGCTTGCCAAGATGGATGAGATGATATGCATCCAAAGAAAAGACTACAAAGAGCTAAAACAATATTTTGAAAACATCTATAAGAGACTAGATGCAATGAATAGTCCTTATATGAATCACGTAGATGAAGACTAATTTGTCTCTATTTTCTAGTTTTTCATATTTTGTATTTTTGTTTCTCTTTTGTAATTTTTTTTGTATGTTCTATAATTATCTAATTTTGATGAAATTTGCTCAATCAAGGTTTTACTTGATTAACATATTAGTCTTTGTTAAATTTCTTCATGATTATATTTCACATTCTAATCAATATATCAAATTTTGTTTTCTTTATTATTCTTTTTGGCCTTAACATGCCAAAAAGGGGAGAATTATTTCTTATTGAAATAGGGGGAGAATTGGAAGAATTGGGACAATATGATTCTATGAAAAGAGAAATTTTGATCGAATTCATATCATCGATTGAATTTTGATTATTAATCTATGTTAAAAAGTGTGATATACATTGTTGATTGATAATATGACTTCATATGTGTAATGACGTAGTTATCAAATGGTCAATTCATGTTTATTAACAAAGCTTGCAAAGTTATTTTATTTTTTCAAAGTCTAACAAGAACAACACACAACATCAATATCAATGTTGATGATCATTAAAGCTTAAAAGAAAGTTTTGTTAAGTTTGACATTCTAAAACCAAAAAGGATGAGATTGTTGAAGATCAAGGCTTCAAGACTCAAATTTTGATTTATTTTGTCATGCCAAACATGTAAAGATGTGACATTATATTGTTTACTTAGAAAATTAGGCATGGGTGTGCATTTAACTTTTAAATAATTCAAAATTTTGTCAAAAGAATTTTTGATAAATCTTTTAACTATTTTAATCGATTATATGAGGTGTACAATTAATTACAAGAGTTAGAAGAACTTGGAATAAAAAATTCAAGCAGATGAAATCAATTACATATTGAATTACTCGATTACATGTTGCCTAAAAAAGTTGTATTTAAGATTGCATTGATGTTACCGATTGCACAAGAATGGTAATCGATTAGATGATCAATCATGTTGATTTTTGTGAGAAAAACTATTGAATTAATCAATTAGATAATTGATTACATAATTTATAATTTTAACTAAATAATGTAATATGTTACGTAATCTATTAAATCAGTTTTATCTCATACAAATCTTCTATAAAATAGAACTCTCTTTCAAATTTGAGAAGAACACTTTTCAATTCAAGTCAATATTAATAATTCAAATATTATCATTCTGTTTGTCAAAAAAGAGATTATTGAAAGAAAGGGTTGAAATACTATAGAGTTTTAATCAAGAATGTTGTAAGATCAATAATTGTTCTAAGTGTTGTAAGAACATTATCATTTGGATTATTTGCACAATTTAGGTGTATTCTAAATCTCAATTTTCAATTCTAAATTATTGTGTTAATCTTAAAGGATTTTTCAGATTGTGAAAAGAAGTGAGGTACTTCTTGTAAGAAGGTTCAAGAAAGGGATTTTATAGAATCTTTATGTGTGCATAGTGTTTGTATTCACAATTCTATAACACAAGAAGGGTTTGACTCGGGTTATTAAACTAACACTAGATGTAGACCCAAGTTTTGGCTGAACTAGTATAAACTATGTAAATCTCTTTATCTCTCTTTATCTTTTCTTGGTTGATTAATTCAAAAGATTTGATTGACTTTTAGTTTTTCTGGGTTTAGGGATTTCTAAACCAGTTTTTCAAAAGTCTTTCATTGTATAATGGTGAAATTTTTAATTAATTTTAAAAAAGGGGTAAATTTATCCATCCTTCTCTAGATTTCTTTGCCATGATTCTATAACCATCAATTTGACTTCCACCACTAAGGAACTTCTCAATCACCATATTACAATGCTTTCAATTTTACTTTAATTAAGTGTAAAAAACCATATAGAGAATAACAAATCACTAGTAGTTCAAAACTAATATATGATAAAATAGAAGTCGTAAGCGAGACAAATACTCGCAACACACTTTTTACTATTCATTAAATGAATGACCTATATAAAGAGTCTTATTTGTAATTTCATGAGTTTGACTAAATAGAGTGTTAGAGACTGTGTTGCACTAAATTGAAAATGAAGGGCACATTTACTTACATCTTTTTTTTATGAGGTGTTCAAGTGAAACACAAATAAAGATAAGGAAAGGAATGAAGGGAGATAGATATCTCTAGAATTTTATGAGCCTTTTTTTATGTGAGCAAAAAAAGGAATACTAAACTTGAACTTGACAACTTCACTATCCCTCCATTTTTGGTGAATGGAAGCTACCAATTCCTATGTGATGCCTTTTAATCCAATACTAAACCTTTCCATCATCCTAACACAATTTTTCTCAACCTTTGCAACTCATGTTCATGAATTAAAACTAAACTCACATATGCCATCCCAAAATCAACAACAAAAGTAATCAAAAACCAAAATTAGAAGTACAATCCCAAATAATAGACACACAATTCCAAATAACAACTGCAGAAGCACTCAAAGAGTTAATGGCAAAGAATTGCATAAGTTCCACCCCTTCATGCATTTAAAGACACTTTGATTGAAAGAAGTGCGAAACTATTTACTGTTATTTAAAATGATGATTAGGTTTTTCAACTAAATAAAAAAAAAATGAAAATTAATGGAGAAACAAACTTTAGTTTAGGGTTTAAGAAAACGAAGATTCAATCTCCTTTCCATTGCCTTTAGAAAGAGAGATTCAGAATACGTTTGAGAATGAGAATCATGTGAGAATGAGAGTTCATGAATTAAAGAGAAAACAAAGAGTGTTCAAGAATTCAACAAACTAAAATAGAGAGAATAAGAGTATGCGTACTCTAATTTTTATTTTATTAAAAAATATTAAAAATGTGGAAAGATGTTTTTAAATAAATTAACATTCAAAATTAGCTAGGAAAGATATTTAGTAGATAATGGGTGGTAAGTTAGCTTTAAATTAGCTAATAAATTTATTGATAGTAAAAAATAGTAGCAAATTTTAAATATTATTGCAATGTACATACTTACTTTTTACCGGCTATTATTCATTAGCTAGAAGAATTTTAAGTTAATTAGTCAAATACTATCCATTGATTAATTGTTGTTAAATAATAGTCATTAAAACTACATTTTGTTGTAGTGTTAGACTACTAAGGATTGCTTCCAGTGCTCATAAACATATTTTTCTCTTAAAATTTGAGACCCTCTTACAAAGCATTTGTTAAAACCCATTTTTTTTCTCTTCCAGTGCTCATAAACATATTTTCTCTCAAATTATTTTTTTATTTTAAAAAGCTAAACAATAATACTTATTATTAAATAAGATATGTACATAAATAATGAGAAAGTAATTTTTGGAATGTTACATGTTGACTTAGGTTCCACATTAGCATTAACATCTTAAACTTCGATAATTAGCCATAAAGCACCATACACCTTCAAATACGTTGACTGAAATTGATTTTCATCATCTTATATCCCATTATAAGTAATGTTAACAAACAAAATTTAAGTAGTCATTAAAATAATTAAAAAATCAAAAGTATATTTTTATTAGATAAATTATTTAATAGAAAAAATACTACATTCTGTATATACAGAAAATCGAAAAACTTGAGTTAAAATTAAGAAAGATTGTTGGAAGTATGTGAATGAAAATTTATACGGGAAAATGTTAAGAATGAAAAATCAGATTTGTGTTATAAAGATTGATAATGATAAATTTTCTCTTTATACTTCTTTTCTAAGTTATATTTTAAAATTTTATCAAACTTTAAAAGTATTTATATAGGACATAAAAAAAATTGCTAGAGTTGTTCAGATAATTTACGAAACACTCACCTAATCTACTAATTCTCGTAATAAATTTGTCTTCTTATAAGTTAATATTTTTTTTTATCTATTATCAATATAATTTTTTTAACTTGTCAATTAATAAAAAAATATTTTAATTATGACTTTTCAAAGTAATTAATATAAAAATAAATAACTTATCATATATGATAATATGTGATTTTTAATAAAGATCATAAATATTTTGTTGTCTCTATTATTTAATTTTTTAAAAAATAATACAACTATTATTTAATTTTTTTAAAAATATTCTTACATTATAATTATGCGTTATTTTTTTTATTGTGTCGCATATAAAAAATTAATGTTTTTCTCACAATTGAATGA
The DNA here is from genome assembly GCA_026544285.1 of Pachyrhizus erosus. Lineage (NCBI taxonomy): Eukaryota > Viridiplantae > Streptophyta > Magnoliopsida > Fabales > Fabaceae > Pachyrhizus > Pachyrhizus erosus. The sequence continues at coordinate 17,505 of JAMLFT010001529.1, forward strand.
GAAGAACAACGTTACATAAATATCTTATAAAAACTAATAACTTATGATATAAGACAAATAGGGTAAAATATGTTTTTGCTTTTTTATTTTTTCTTAATTTTTTCATTTTCTTATAATTTTTGTTATTGTTTTTTAGTTTTTCATAAATTATTCTATTTTATTTTTAGTCATTCACAATTAATTCCTAATGAGCATAAATTGTGTTTGAAAACTTTTTTTAAGTTTTTGATAAATTTTAATCATTACAACTTTTTTAAAAATTTAAATGTTTATTTTTGTAATATTTTTTGCTGTTTTAAAAAATCTGATATTCAAAATTTTTATTTTTTAACATTTCTAACAATTCTAATCTCTAAAAAAAATTATAGTAATTAAAAATTAAATATAATTTTAAATAGAAAATTTTAAATATAAATTTTCTTCAACACATCGTTGTTTAAATTAATGTCAAGAATTAAAAATTAAATATAGTAATTTATGAATGACTGAAAATAATAAAATAAATTATAACAATTAAAAATAAAAATCTAAATAATATAAGAGATAAAAAACATATTTTAGTCATTAATACATGATTAAACGACCGTAGAAATTCTTTTACATAAATATATATATGTTAAATTCTTTTGTTTATTTGTCAGATAGATGATGATTCGTTTTGTTGGGATAGGTACGATAAAAGTTTGGTGGATGGCCAGATCACGTAGCATTTTGATAAGTATAAAGGACAAAGTGTCAGCCCTATTCCCCCATTGAGTTTCACTACAAAACCCCTAACATATTACCAAAGGTTACTTCACCATATGTGGAATGCGTTTTAAATAATTAATTAATAGACAATGTTACGAAGAAAGGCCAATTTAGATGTCTTCGTATTCTCCACTCCAATAACAATATAAATTCCAATTCTGATTTGGTTCGGAAAGAAGTGAAGTAATTCTCCTTGTAAATATGGCAGCCGATACGGAACCAAAGAAGATCATAATTGATACTGACCCTGGCATCGGTAACATACATATCTGGGTTTCAATTTGTTTTCTTTTCGTTGTTTTTCTTGTGGTAATCCAAATCAATCAGAAGTCATAAGTTTCTGTGTCTTTGCTTTTGGCTCTCAAAACAAACTTTCACCGAATTTTTTTTATCAATTAGACACTTTGTCTGCTTGATTTTTCAATTTCTCGTTTCTCTGAGAATTGCAACTTGTTTTTGCAGATGATGCTATGGCAATATTCCTTGCTCTACAATCACCCGAGGTTCAAGTTATTGGACTCACAACCATCTTTGGAAATGTTTACACCACTCTGGCAACTAGAAATGCCTTGCATTTGGTAAAAATATTGGGACCGTTTTATGGCTAGTGAAGTTGACCCTTGACTTATTAATGATAAAAGCCTCTTACTTAACTTGCTTATGCAGTTGGAGGTTGCTGGGAGAACAGATATACCAGTGGCAGAAGGATCTCATGTGACATTAACTGTAAGTCTGTGATCCCTGTCACTACTTTGAGCATTTTATTTATCCTGTATTTTTCCTTTGGAAATTTCTATGAATGTTATATGAGCATTTAGAATTAATTAGTATATTTGATCTTTAATTAAATGCCTATACAATAATAATGTAATGTGGATGCTTTATACTATTTGTATTACATTGTCAGCAAACTTGAAGTTTTCAGTGAGGAACAAATGTGAAATAATAACTTTTGGCAGTAAACAAGCTATTATTTTTCTCATTTCAACCTGAATGATCACAAAATGTTATCCGTTGAAATCTGTTTATTTCTTTCGAGTGCATTGTAGTTGATTACCTCACTGAAAAAGTAGCATAGTATTTGCAGTATGAAATTAAAAGTTGTGCTTCAGTGTTATGTTGTCGCATCTGAATCCATTAATTATTGTAATCCTTACTTCTACACAGAATGGAACAAAACTTCGTATTGCAGACTTTGTCCACGGTGCAGATGGACTTGGCAACCAAAATTTTCCTCCACCAAAGGGGAAGCCCATTGAAGAATCAGCTGCTGCTTTTTTGGTTCATCAAGCAAAAGTTAACCCTGGCAAAGTCACTGTGGTGGCATTGGGCCCGCTTACAAACATTGCTTTGGTATAATATATGTACAATTTTCCAATATGGCATTTTCATACTGTGTTTCATGACAATATTATATTTTTGCAGGCTATACAGCTGGATCCGGACTTTGCCAAGAACATTGGGCAGATTGTTCTTCTTGGTGGGGCATTTGCAGTAAATGGCAATGTGAATCCAGCTGCTGAAGCCAATGCGAGTATTTTCATCTTGTATTCAAATTCTTAATATAACTTCTATAAAAATATTATATCATTCACAAGCCAATCTGTCTAACTCTTTGGTTGGATTTGGTTCCAGATATTCGGTGATCCAGATGCTGCAGATGTTGTATTCACAAGTGGGGCAGATGTACTTGCAGTAGGGATAAATGTTACCCACCAAGTTGTATTGACAAGTACCCCTTTGACAAATTCCTTTGTGCTCCTTTTTGCTATACATAAGTAGTCATTTTGTCTAACTTAAATGGATAACTTACTTTGATAAATCATAAATCTTGTATGGTTATTATTTCTTCAACAGTTACAGTAATTTTGTTTTATTTTTCTTTCAGAATTTATGCTTAGTTGATCTAGGAATGTTTTTAATTTTTTATTTAATAAGCTCCCTTAAATAAAGTTTTCAGCTCAACCAAACCCATAAAAATGTTACTGTATAAGTAGTGCAGTAGATTAGTAAATTGTTCATTTCCTGTCTACCTCACCCCAAAAGATTTTTGTAAAACAAAATGGTGAGTGGAGATGAGAAATGTTTCTATTGAAAGTTTGAAACATGTTGTAAGGTGTAATAATCAATTAATTTACACATGTCTTATAGGACTCACGATTTTATACTTATTTATAGAGGTTAGGCAGCATCCATTCTGTTTTCATGTTAGAGCCACTAGGAACTCTTGGTTGATGTTTTTTTAAATAATGCAGACACATGCAAAAGACAGAGAAATATCTCTATTTTGGATTGTGAAAGACAGTTCAAAACTGTGACTAACTTCAATAACCTCTTTTTTTCCTGTGATAATCATCAATGACCAACTCTCCCAAAAGTTTAAGCTGTTTGGTGAAGGTTCTTGAATGATTTTATGTGCATCCATAATATTTGGAAACCATTGCTTTCTAAGGCCCACTCTTAAATTTGCAGTTGTGTCTCATATTACACTCTTTCAGTACTGATGAGAAGTTAACATCACTTAAACAGCATGAGCATGATTCTGTTTTAATTATGGTGTATGTCATTTAACTTTCTCTAGCACCAGCTCACCACTGTTTCTGGTTTACTCATCTAAAAAAACAAAATGACTAGGTTCTGATCGAGAAAATTTGGCAAGTTCGAATGGAAAATTTGCTCAATACTTGAACAAAATCTTAGATGTATATTTCTCTTATCATCAGGAGGCATACAATACCAAAGGTTTGTCTTAGTGCATCAAAGGAATGGTAGAGAGACCTAATAATCTAAATTACTAATTATATTTACTTTGTGTACAGGTGTTTACCTTCATGACCCAACTGTGGTTCTTGCAGCTGTTGATCCTTCACTTGTAACTTGCATGGAGGGTATTGTCAGAGTCCAAAGGAGTGGAATTACAAGGGGACTCACAATACTCTACAACAAACAAAAAAGGTAGAAACCACTAGTAAATGGAGTAAGCCCCTAGAAAATTAAGTCTAATTTAAGTTATCTGTATTTGTCTGCTAGCTAATGCTGACTTTATTGATAGTTCTAATGCTTTTAAAATCATTCAAAATAGTGTGTTAAGATAGTATCAGATTGCATTTTGTCCTGATTTTTCTTCTCAAGAACAACAAAATAGTGCAGAAATGAATTTCTCTATCATGCTGATGCCTTACTCTTCTACCGCATCTATGTTCTCTTCTCATCTATCACCAGGATTCTGTTGAGCTTGAAGCAATACCTTTTGACCTTCTTTTCTTTCTTTTCAGTAGAAATCTTCTTATGTTGTAAGCCTTTGTTCTAATACTTCTTATCTGGTACTCATCAATTTACTCTTGATCCTTCTCATTTCAATCCAAGGATCTGCACTTTCAAAGCTTAACATAAACTCACAAGACCAAGTCAAAACATTCTTTGTAACAACAAAATAATAAGCTCTTCAATGTAGATAGTTAATCTTCATAACATCAAAATTTATTCACTAGTGTTTTGGACCTTACAGTATTAGCATTTCTGTTCTTGTTTCTAACTTGTTACATTTATGCACTTGATATTATGCTTTTGATATCCAAAATCTTATGCCAACTACAATAATCTAAGGTCAAGAGATCTTGAGGCATGTGAGTGTCTAAGGCCAGATAGTACAGCTTTTGGGTCCCAAATGGTGTAAATCTAGTTTACACATCTCATTTTTTAGTAAAAGGGAAGAAATAAATTCACCTTTTCTCTTCTTTTTTCCTTTTTGCCCAAAAAAGGTGTAAAACATAAGCTGTAGAACTTTGTTGTTAATACATATATCTTCCTTACCTTTCCCTTTTTACTCTGCCCAGTTTTAGTAAGCCCTTTACTTGATTCTCCAAAGATTAAGCTGTCACTATATTAGTCATCCAAATACTTTGGACACCAAATAAATCCTTCAAAGATACAGAATATACCAAATTAGTACTCTGTCACTAATTTAGTCTTCATAAGGATGATCATTTTGGTGTTTTAGGTTTTTTAGAGAATAATTTAGAGACAAAATTTATAAAGAATAATGTGGTGGCATCCTAATCTTTGTCTTTTTTATTAATGGCATTCAACAATGAAAAGACCAATGTAATGGATGATTAATGAAAGGGAGTTACACACAAACCTCTTCTGTGATAATTTCTTTTCTTCACCTTGTATTACAAGCTCATTCTCAACTTTTGCAGTCCATTTCCTGTATAGCTCCTCACGTCTTTGCCTTTTCTCTGTTTCTATTAAACCAGGTTTGCAGAAATCAATGAATGGTCCAACATGCCAACTGTAAAGGTAGCTGTGACAGTTGATGCTCCTAGAGTTATGACATTAGTAATGGATCGTCTTGTGGACTCTTGAACTAGCTATAAAGCATTCAAATAGCACTGCTAAGTCTTGTCTATCTATGTTCAAAAAGCACTAAAAAGCTGTTCTGTTTATTCTTCTTATTCTGTTTGTGTTTTAAAGCTCTTGAGCTCTACTTTGCATTTCATTTCAATTTCAGTGAGAAAATAAAAATTGTGTCGCTTAATTTGTCTTTATTAACTAAATTTCCATTCGACTTCTAATTATAATTTATTGAGTAGCATTCTTATTATATTTTGTTGGACACAAGATAAAAAAGAATACGGAAACTCTAGTTAAATGTACTAGTCCCAGTAGTCCCAGTCATAAACAATCGTGGTAATCCAATTTCTGGATTGGCAAGTACTAGATAATAAATGATTATGTACTGATACTATAAATGAAATAAAGACTAAAAATCTCAAATTGATGAATGTTCAAGGCCTCCCTCTTGTCTCTGTGCATTAGGTTTAGTTATAGTCTGCTATATCTAGCCTTTCATCTCTTTGCAGCTTTTGTCTGTCCCTTCTATGATGTTTGGTAGTTTTGGGGGCGGAGACGAGACACATTGAAGAGAGTGGGGGTTCAATATAAAATGAAGCCAATATCATGAAGGTAACTGGAGGTGTGATTTGAGCCTTGTTGAGAAAATTATTAATGGGAAGTTAGTTGAAGAGGGGATGTTACAGTTACGGTTAGCTAATGGCTTTTATATGGTGTTTTGGGCTGAGGAGTTAGACCAGAAGTTTTTCCAGTTTGATGATGAGGTTTTTATTTTGCGTGTGGTGGAGGGTAGGCTGATGGCAAGTTGGCAGCAAAATGTTGCAATTTGAATTTTGGATAGTATCTCAATTAGTTTCAATTCAGCTTTGGCAATTAATGTCTCATTATTGCGCCAAGGCTATGGATTTTAACCTCGCATGAGTGAGAGCGATATTACTGTGTCAGTTTTGTGGTTCATAATTGAAATCTAGGTGAAGATTGTTTAAACTTTTGCCAACTGACAATATTGTACTGAACGTTTTATTAGAGAATTGCGAATTTTGGTTTCGGCTACCAGCTGTCAATTGGAAGACAAGTGAACGTAGTGGTTTTATCCTAAGTTCTAGCCAGCTTCGAGAAAAATAGGTTTAAGACATGTCACTGCTGATCGTATAATGCAAAATTGTTTTAATCATATATGTCACTACTTCCTTTAAGAAACATATGTCAAAGTGACAACACTCCCTGATATATATTACATATGTCTAATGAGGATGTGATTATTAATTATTCTGTATTCCCTATCCAATCGAACAGTTGATGTTTAAGGATCTTGATTTACCTACTAGTAACTCTATAAATGGAATGTGAATATTTGAAAATTGAAAAGAAGCTATGATTATTTAAAGAAACCTGAGGTTATGCGCACTAATTCTCTCAATCCATTGGTGGACGCTGTTGTTATGCCCTTATGCAAGTCAGGAAATCTTACATTGGAGTCACCAAGGATGGGTACATAAACCGCTACTACAAAAACTTTACATTTTGTCACTATCTAATACAAATATGAGTCAATGGATTGTCTTGAAAATAGATAAGAAAATAGAATTAGGAATTTGACCATAACTGCGACCTGTTGACAGAACTAAAGTTATTAAAAGACTATGATCCTAACCCAACCTACCAGTAGAACCAACACTATAAAATTCTTTAACCTAAGAATAAAAGGGAAGCTCTCACAAAATAGAAAGTACTTAATTCATGCAATTCTATATTGTCTCTTTTACATAGGCTTATATTTATAAGAAATTAGAAAACACCAATAACAGGAAACAAATACTAAACAAATCATAATCTTATTTGAAAAGATAAAATAAGATTATGATCCTATTAAAAAAAATAAACATTAAGATAAATAATAAATACTAAATATCTCCTTTAATTTTTGACTATTTCTTAGCCATGATCTTCATGTATGAGACAATTCTTTAATTGAGTATTGATAGGTTCATATCAATCCCTTCTTCTTCAAAGTGATTCGTCCTCGAATCAAGTTTAGTCTCATCTAACCATTTCTTAACCTCCATAACCAGGCTTTGCAAATCTTGTTTTATCATATTTGTCTTGGACTTAATCATGGAACCTCCAAATTTAGACAAAGTGTCTTTGTGTGAAGTTGTTGGGTTGTCTTCATCGACATTCGTAAACTTATTTGCATTCTTAGGTGCAGGTCATTCTCTAATTGTCTTTACCTTTTCTTCATCCATACTTATTCCTTTGATGTTTACAGTGATTTTATTGATGGCTCGACAATCAATGTACATGCGACACATTCCATCTTTCTTTAGAACCAAGGTCACAGGGACAGAACATGGACTAAAACTCTTCCTCAAAAATCCTTTTTGCAATAACTCGTCCACTTGCCTTTCAATTTCGTTTGTTTCCTTTGAACTTTCTATAGGCTGACCTATTTGGGATCAGAGAACTTGGAATGAGGTCAATTTGATGCTCAATACCTCTTAAAGGTGGTAATCCCTACGACAATTCTTCTGGAAAAACATTAGTAAACTCTTGTAACAAAGAAACAACTTTACAAGGCAAAGAAGAATTAAAATCGTTAGTGAAGTAAACATCCTTGTACATCCATACAAGTAGTTTCTTTCCTTCTAACAAAACACTCTCAACTTCTCTTTTCTTTGTAAATACACTTATTTTCTTACTGTCTTCTTTATAACACTCATTTTATTTTCTTTCTCGTTTTCTTACTTTCCCTCATATTTTCTTTTCTTTCTTTTTCTTGAATGCACAATTGCTCTTCTCTCATCTTACACTCTCTTCTAATTCTAATTTGATTCGCATATAAATCAACAGGTTTGAGCAATGTTAATACAATGGTACACTCATTCATGGAAAAGGTATACCTATTTTTGTACCCATCATATGAGACTTTTCTATCAAATTGCCAAGGACATCTTAGGAGTATATGTCCAACATGCATCAATGCAACATCACAAAGAACCTCATCTTTGTATTTGTCAATGAAAAATAAAATGAGAACTTGTTTCGTCCCTTATATCTCCATAGTCATTGAGCCATTGAAGTTTATATGGATGAGGATGTTTTTGGGTTGGCAAGTTCAATTTATCAACTAACAAGGTGCTAGCCATATTGGTACAACTTCCACTATCAATAATCATGTTACATACCTTGTCACGTACGTGACACATAGTATAAAGAAAATGTTGACATTATTCAACATCTTCATCTTCCTTATGTTGTATGCTAAGAGCACGCCTTGTAACAAGTGCAACTCCATGTACAGGTTCAATAACTTCAACATCATTACAATCCTCCAATGGTGGCATCTCATTATCACTTGACCCCCCACTTTCTATCTCTCATTTATCCTTCACAATCGTTGCTCTTTTATTTGGACATTGAGAAGAAATATGTCCAACTCCTTGAAACCCGAAACATTTGATATCACATGATCTAGAAGAGGTATAATTTTCAGTTTTACCTTTAGGCGCAACAACTGAGTACTTTGTCTTCCCGTCATCTTTAGGATTTGTAACACCTTTTTTGTTTGTCCAATTTGATCTCTATGTAGAGTTAGAAGATGAATCAAATTTGGAAGGGCTTTTTTATTTCATTTGTTTTTCCACTTGAATTGCTTTATGCAACAAATCCTCCATCTCCATATAACGTTGCAAGTCTACCACATCAGTTATTTCCTTCTTTAAACATCCAATAAACTTTGTCATGGTTGCTTCTCGGTCTTCCTTAACATTAGCTCTAATCATGGCTATTTCCATCTCCTTGTAGTAATCTACCACATTCATAGAACCTTGAGTTAAATTTTGTAATCTTTTGTGCAAGTCCTGATGATAATGACTTGGTACAAATCTCCTTCTCATGACAACCTTCATTTCTTTCCATGAACGGATAAGTCTATCTCCGCTTCTAATAAAAAATTAATCCCACCAAATACTAGCATAATCAGTAAATTCAACAACTGTTAATTTTACCTTTTTCTCCTTTGAGTAATTATAACAATCAAACACATGTTCGACTTTTCTCCCATTCTAAGTATACTTCAGAATCATTCTTTCCTTGGAATGCAGGGATATTCATCTTAATATTTCCCAAGTAGTTGTCAACTTGGTGTTTATAATCTTGTATTCTCCTTTCACTATTTCTCCCATTTAAGTACTTCTCTGTTTCTTCCTCCTCATGACTTCGCCTAGAATTGGTGTTAGGCTTGGAAGTAGACTGCAAATCATCAAATCTTGCATTTAAAGCATTGAACTGGTTTCGAACATCCTTCATGAACAACTTAAGTTGATTCTATAGAACAAGAAATAGTAGAGAACGGTGATATGGTAACTTTGGAGAATGAGACAATAAAAATAAAATGAAGAAGAAAGTCAAGATTCTTTTTTAATGAGACAATATCAAAGGAAAGTGTATAGAACCAACATGATAACTAAGAATAAAAATGACAATAGAATTGACACTTTGTGAGTAATAAAGTATAAGATCAATCGACACTTTTTTTTATACCTTGTAAGTAATTTGAAGCACGTACCACTCAAGATTTTTCTTTTTTTTTTTTTGCAACTTTTTTTCTTCAAATTTCACCCTTTTTCCTTTTTTTTGCACAATTTTTTTTTTTTGGCTTTGTGAAGGTGATAGAAAATAAGAAAATGAAGATAACCAAAGGAACAAAACAAAAGAAGACTAGATAGCAAAAACGACAAGGATTGAAAAAAGACAAAAAAAATAAAGATAGATAAAACTTGAATTCAAAAGTCGAAGCTTTGATACCAAATGGTATGAATATGAGTTGATGGATCGTCTTGAAAACAGGTAAAAGGATAGAATTAAGAACTTGACCTTAACCGCAACCTGCTGGCAGAACCAAAGTTATCAAAGGAGCATGATCCTAATCGTGACTTACCGGTAGAACAACACTATAAAGCTCTTTAACCTAAGAACAAAATGGAAGTCCTCACAAAAGGAAAAATACTTAATTCATTCAAATTTGTGATGTCTCTTTTACATAGGCTTCTATGTATAAAAAAATTAGAAAACACCAATAACAAGAAACAAATCATAAACAAATCCAAAACAAATCATTAGCAAATCCTAAACAAATCATAATCTTATTTGAAAAGATAAAATAAGATTATGATCCTATTAAAAAAAATAAACATTAAGATAATATATCCTAATAATAAATACTAAATATCTCCTTTAATTTCTAACCATTTCTTAGTCATGATCCTTATATAGGTATGAGACAATTCTTGAATTGAGTATTGACGGGTTCATATCACTATCCTTTTTAAATAAGTCCACTTGTGGATAAAAGAATAGAGTTTCAAGTCTTTTAGGAAGTAAACTGCTAAATTCCACAAATGTGATTTCATAAAAAGACATAAATATAGAAATAAATTAAGAGGAAATTTGACTCAAGAGGGATTCTAAGCTTTCTTTATTAATGAGAAAATCAAGTTTTAATCTCCAACATATCAAATAGAGTTTTAATATAAAAAATAGTTTACAACAAACTAAATATAGTTTAAATCTAGAACGTGCAAGTTGAATTGTGAGATTTGTAACGCCCCTTTTATTTATTTTTATTTAATAGAAGTGGTTTTAAGAGTTATTGCATAGATAAAATTTTATGTCTTAATTCATCCGGGAAATTACAATTTGACAATAAACTAACTCATCACATTACTTCCATTCCAAGTTCTCATTATATAATATACACAAGATAGAAAAGTTATACATCACATAAACATTACAAAACAAAACACTAGAAGTAAAGACTATTTAACTAAACCCTTCAGTGACTTATTTTAGTCTAATCTGAAGCTTCAGAGGTATCTTCTTCATCAATTGACTTTTTTCTTTGGTTCATATTACCAGCTTGTATTGATCCCATTGATGATTGAGGGGTTTGAAGTTGTCTTCAATTAGTTGGCACATTAAGAAATCTGGGTGGCGGTGTCTGAGATAGAACTATGGGCAAGTCTATTGGTGAAACTACCAGAGAACTACAACATTATTAGGTTTGAAGGTGAATTGGATATATCCTATGAAGGTATCATTGCCTTGGACCCTGTCATAGGTCCATCTCCCTTCTAGGAGCAAAATCGTCAGATGAAAGAGTGGTTGGAATTTGTCAGCCATGTTAAGCCTAAAAGAGAGGGGGGTGTAGAAGTGAGTCATCAATCCTTGTACACATAATACAAATAGTGGGTAGTCTACCTAATTAGTCCCTCATCTCACCATTCATGCCTAGTTAGGAATTCTAATTGTTTTAGGGCCCTTCCTCACCTCCTATACTACTATCTCCGAGAGGGCTTACACGAGTGTATCATTGAATATCTAATTTGCAACTTTGGTTGACAATCGGGAGTACATGTCCTGCTTGGTACTTGGTTTAGGGTACTCTTAACCGAATCTTGATAATGATCCGCTTTATCGGGACACCAAGCCGATTTTTTGACACCCTCTTTTCTCTTAGCGGTTCACAACTTGACACCTTATCTATCCCTTAGGTCTCACCAAAGCCTGCGTATATTCTTCAGGTACCTTCTATGGTCAACCATTGCATTCTCCATTCTTGGTTCCCGCTCATTAGGGTTTTCAGTCCATCCTTCCTTATATCCTCTAACATCCCCAGTCTATTTTGCCTTGGTACTTGATTAAGAATTCAAATATACATATTTATCACAGTCAGTCAAGGTTGTGTCATCATTGTCTGAACATTCCTCAATTCATCAACTATCCTATGCTTGTCATTGTCTCAAATGGACAGTTTATTAGGAAAATTTATCTTCCGTTAATAGTAAGGGTATGCAATCACATTTATATTACCAATCCACCACAATTAATAACATACCTCGTATCTTAATACATACTTTACACACAAGCATTTCCATCATCAATTATAATTATACACATGCATAAAAAAATGAGAATTAAGTAAATAATTAATTGAATGAAAGAAATAAAAATAAAAATAAATTTATTCTTTATCTCTTCTAATTTCTTCCCAAAATCTCAATCCTAATTATTAAATCCTAATTTTTTTAAAAAATTTATTATTATTATATATTATTAACAGTATTACTATGATAAATTTATTTATTTATTCATTATTATTATTATAATATTATTATTATTATTCTTCTTATTATTTATTATTTATTTTAAAATCTTTGAAACTTTTGGTTCTGTCAAACTACTATGCTTCAAACCTGCTCCTTCCCCTGCAAATTTCTAAACCTCCCCCGATACTGATACCTATATATACATATAACTATAGATATATATACTTTTAATTTATTATTTTATTCAACTATATAGATTTTATAAATATTATTTAGTATTCTTATTTATTTATTATTTATTTTGAGGTTTTATTATTATTATTATTATTATTATTTACTTTAGTTTATGCTTTTACAGGGGAACACATAAGGATTAACCCTAAAACGCAACAAGGTACAGTATTGCATCACTAGGTAGTGTAGCACTTCATGCAAAGCAAGGGAAGAAATTAAAACACAAGGATCAAGCCAACCCCTTAGGGAAACAATCCATGAATAAGCTCAATATTTAAATGGGAAGGATAATCCACAAATCAATAACGTCAATCAATATTACC